>JAZHEH010000181.1:0-14707 GCA_036589455.1 Ateles fusciceps | reverse complement strand
GGCAGGTTGATACCCAGACCCTGGTTGTAATGCTATCCATGTTGATATTTTATTCTAGTTTATAAATGTTAACTGCTGTATAGTATATTATTTAGTGAATATTAAATAATGATCCTGCTATGAATATTGCTTTTATTTCTCCTTGTGTGTAGATTTTAGAGTTTTAAAGTAGATTGTTGAGTTACAGTTTATGTACGTTGATTTTCCCACTTAACATAAAATTTTTTTTAGATTATACTTTAAGAGAATTTCTATTTATATGAAGCCAAATCCATACTTGATAGTTTCCTACTTGAATTTTGCCAGTTGTGAAATGTTATCTTTGGTTGTGAAATGGTTGTGAAATGTTATCTCATTATCATTTTTACTTTTTATCATAAAAAGTAGTTTTTATTTATTAAAAATTATCTGTTGAAGTTATTTTACTTTTCTTATGTTAATAATATATCATATCATATATTTTAATATGTAAATATATACTTGTATATATTATATATAACATAATGTTTCTTTTTATTTTGTCTTTTTCTTACTGCAAGGGTCCTTATTCAGGACACTCAATTTGTTGCATATTAGATGTAATGCAAATATATTCTGTCATTCTTTGGTTTTTCTGTTAACTTTCTTTAATATGTCTTATTGTGTAGAATAGCTTATTTTAGTCTTAATGAAGTTGGGTTTTTCTGTTTTTGCTTTTGTATTTTTTGCTTTTTTGTTCATGTGAAATTTTCAACTGACCTGTGGTCATATAAAATTTCCTATTGTTCCTTGTAGTAATTTTAAAACTTTTATTTTTTAATTTATATCTTTTAATCAGTGGGGTTTGTTTCATGTGTAGTGTAAGGTATGGTACTTCATATGTCTAACTGGTTCTCCCTGTAACATTTGAATTGTCTCTCTTCCCCTCTGATTTATAATGCTACCTGTGTCATATTCATGTATCCATATATATTAGGATCTGTTTCTGGGCTCTCCTCTGTTCCACTGGTTTGTTTAAATTACAGTGGTTCTGAAACAAATCATAATGTAGGGTGGGGTAATTTCCCCACTTACTTTATATTTTGTGTTTGTTTGTATAGATATTATTAAGTATCTGAGAATTCTAAATATAATTATTTTAAGATTGTTTAGGCTGTTCAAGAAGATTAATTTGATTGTGACTTAATTTTGTTGATTTCCTTAGCTGTCTTAGCATTAGATTTCTTTGTGTGCTTTAGAATTGTGGTTTGTAAAGTTATTTTTAACAGAAAGGTCATTATTTTTCTATTTCACCATCTCTTCTCCTTGTCTTACTCAAGCCCTTCCTCTGCTCATTGTTAGTTTTATAGTTACTTCCTGTGTTTGATAGTCTAGAATCCAGTCTTATCTTGGCAGTTCAAGGCTCTTGGATTGCTGTATTGAGTGACAGCAGAGCATTGCTTATCTAACTTCTTTTTTTTTAGCACCTTCATTGAGATATATAATTCACACACTATACCCATTTGCCCATTTAAAGTGTACAATTCAATGATTTTTAATATATTCACAGATATGTGCAACAATCACCACAATCCATTTTAGAACATTCACATCACCTGAAAAGAAATACTGAATCCTTTGGCTGTTACAAGACTATTCCCAGACTCTACCTCAGCCCCAAGAAACCACTAATCTACTTTCTGTCTCTGTAAATTTCCCTTTTCTGGACTTTCTTTTTTCATGAGGTTTGTTTTCTTCTGACACCCTTTCTGTATATCTTCATGTTAAATTGTAGGCAGTGGTTTGCAGTAACTTTTTTCTGCCTCCTTCAAAATTGGGGCTTCACACCATTACTGGTTTTAAGTATTGAGCTTCGTAACAGTCTCCTGTCTTACATGACCGTTTTGAGTTGTCTTTATTCTTCATCTGCCTTTGCCAGGTTTTGTATCTTTTGCATAGCCACGTGTCTTCCTCAATCTGACTTAATGCTTTGAGCCTGGCTAAAATTTTCGTCTTTTTTACTGTTGCTAGTTTCTTGTCCTCCCCTATCCTCAATGTTTTTTTATTTAGTCAGCCTTTATCAGAAGCATAAATCCTTTTTTTTCCCTTTTATTGGAAATCTAAAAGCTTCAAATATCACCATTTTGTTTTTAAGAGACAGGGTCTGATTATGTAGCCAAGGCTGGCTGCCAACTCTTGGGTTTAAGCAGTTCTCCCACTTCAGCCTCCTGAGTAGCTGGGATTACAGGAATATGCTACCAAGCCTGGCTGCAAATATCACTTGTATTTTAAATGAGTCCTAAGTCTTTATCTAACTGATCTCTGTTTCAGTCTCTTCTGGTACACATTCAGCTTTCCTTTGCACATATACAATTATATGGCATGCCTTTACTAGAAATAGTACCTATCAAACATTGAATTTACTAGGCTGGGCATGGTGGCTCATACCTGTAATACCAGCACTTTGAGAAGCCAAGGTGGGCAGATCACTTAAGGTCAGGAGTTCAAGACCCACCTGGCCTACATGGTGAAACCCGTCTCTACTAAAAATACAAAAATTAGCCGGGCGTGGTGGCATGTGTCTAATCCCAGCTACTCAGGAGGCCGAGGCAGGAGAATCACTTGAACCTGGGAGGTGGAGGTTGCAGTGAGCTGAGATCGTGCCACTGTTCTCCAGTCTGGGTGACAGAGTGAGACCCTGTCTCAAAAAAAAAAAAAAAAAATAAGGAATTTACCATTTTACTTTTAATATCAGATCTTAAAAAAAAAAGCAGTTGGTCATTTCCTGGGTAGCCTGGAGCTGAGAGAGTAGTGTTGTCCTATATGATTCATGGTCAAGCATCTGTTTTTCTGTCCTGAAATTTGCAAAGCTCATTAGCATTAGCATCAATTTGCAATGTTAGAGGAGACATAAAGATTATGTTCTTCTTTCTTAAGAGACTGAGAAGATAATAGTGTCATTAACTGAATTAGGGAATAAAGGATAGAGGATTTGGGGGAAAACAATGGGGGGGGTTGGGGGGGAGGCGCTGAAACAGTTGCAGAATTATGAGTTTTGTTTTAGACGTGTTCAATTTGAGGTGCTCACATAAAGAATTTTTTTTTCTCAGTGCTATTTCCCTCATTATTTAATTTCTAAACTTTTAAAGAAATCTATTGTTGATTTTTCTACTTTTACTCTTGGTTGCATGTTCAGAGAATTCTTCTTCCTAAATAAAGTACTTCATCTTATTATTCTCCCATTTGTAAGTTTAATTGGCTTGTTTCATATACAGAATAAAAGCTTAAATTTCTTGGACGAATAGGCCCTGTGCCATTTGCCCGAGTTTCTTTTTACAGCTTGATATTTCACTGCTCTCAATTTAACCTAAATTGGGCCATCCATTATCCTTTCAGTAAGGCATGTTAACCTCTCTTTGTTCAGCTTTTCCTTTTTTATTCCCGCAGGGCACAGTCTTTTCAGATCTCTTGTTCTTTGTAATATTTTCCTGAGTACTCAATCTCACTCTGATTTTTCCTTTCTCAGGATAAGGAAAGGTTAGGTTGGATAGGTTAGGAAAGGATAGGTTGTTAATACAGTATTGTACTTTTCAGTTAGCCATTTCTCATAGGGAGGCAGTAGGGCAAAGTGGTTAGGATTGGGCATTTAATAGTTGTGTGATTCTGAAGCATTTAATCTCTTTATCCCTTAGTTTCCTTATCTATAAAATGGGGATATTCTTGCATTCATATAGTTGATTAGGAGGATTAAGAGAGATACGAACATAATGTCTTTAGCAGTATGTGACATATTGGAAGTGTTACAAAGTTTTTCTATTTGTCTCTTTTTCATCTATCCCTGCCTGCCTTCTTCTTTCCCTTTGTAAACCAAAAAGTATCTGAGAGAAGTCTGAGTCAATTTAGAAGTTTATTTTGCCAAGGTTAAGGACAAGCCTCAGGAGGTCCTGATGACATGTGCCCAAGGTGGTCAGGCTACGCTTTGGTTTAGCACATTTTAGGGAGACATAAGACATCAATCAGTGTATATCAGATGTACATTGGTTTGGTCTGGAAAGGCAGGACAACTTGAGGAGGAAGGGGCTTCCAAGTAGAGGTGGAATCAAAGATTTGCCAATTGGTTGAAAGAGTTTATCTAAAGACTTGGAATCCATAGAATGGGGTGTCTGGGTTAAGATAAGGGGATGTGGAGAACAAAGTTCTTACTATGCAGATGAAGTTTCCGGGTAGCAGGCTTCAGAAGGAATAGATTGTAAATGTTTCTTATCACACTTAAAAAGGTGCCAGACTCTTAGTTAATTCTCTCCTGGATCAGAGAAAAGACCTGGAAAGGGAAAAGGATTCTCTACAGAGTATAGATTTTCTCCACAAGATACAGCTTTGTAGGGCCATTTCAAACTATGTCAGAGAAATATAAGGGTAAAATACTTTGATTTCTTTCAGGGCCTGCTATCTGTCATGTGATGCAATACTAGAGTCAGAGTGGAATTTGGTGTCTTATTGCTACAAAAAGTCTTGAGATTTCTATTTTAATATTAATACTGGTCAGTTGTGCCTGAATTCCAAAGACAGGCAGGTATAATGAGGCGTGTCTGACCTCCCCACTCCCGTCATAGCCTAAAGTAGTTTTTCAGTTTAAGTTTGGAATACTCATGGCTTGAGAGGAGGGGTCCATTCAGCTGGTTTTGGGGGCTAAGAATTTTATTTTTTAGTTTACGCCTACTCTCCACATTTCTTAAGAGAAGCTATACTTCTCGTATCCTTGAAATACTTGCTGCCTGTTGCAAGTATTTCAAGGATAAGAAAAGTAGAGTATGCTCAATAAGGGGAACTGCTATTTCTTTGTGACATACATAATCATTGATTAACTCTTAAATTACTAACTTTTTAATACATACATAGGTCTTGTTATTCAGGTAAACAGGTAAAATACTTAGATAAAGATATCTATTTTACTACTTTTTTTTCTGAGGATGCCTAACACATACTTTTCTTTGCTCGGACATTTTTGGCTGAGGGAATTTGTATACAGGAAAACAACGTGCAGTTAAATTAGTCTGTTGGATAACCCAATTCCCGTTAGTGAATTCTGGTCAATATTAGATAGTAGAATGTGGTTTAGGCCAGAGTATTTCTGTATTTTCTTTTTCTTTTTCCTCCCTGAATTTCTGCCTATTTTACCTTCTAAATCTTAGAGTGGGTCTCACAGTTTCAATTCTGTGGTTAAAAAAAGTGGGAGAATGAGGTGACAAACTGATATACATCCACCAATATGAAGGAAAGGAATGTCATAGGCAGCAATAAAGAACAAATTTTTCCTAACATATTTTACAATTTCCCTTATATATGTTCTGGCATAGTTTAATAGTTTGATCATTCTGTGGCTGGGGCAATATCATGGGTCAGGGGGCTATGTGGGTGTATAGAAGGTGGAGGACAGATGGCTAATGGTTGAGTCATCTGGGAAAATGACTGGTCCTCTTACTGAGTAGCATGGGTCTCGGAGATTAGAAGAGAGACATCAGCACATAAAAGTGTTCACAGTGAGTATAGTGATCTCCTTTATTATTAAAATGTGGCCCAATGAATGTTCAGCTTTTGGTCATTCAGGTTAGTTATATCTTTCTTTGAGATGATCAAGTGAAAAGAATACAAGGGAGAGTCATTTATTTTTCCTTTTTCCGGCCTATCGTAACCACTTATTGCCACCCTTGATAGGAGAGAAGATGG
This sequence comes from Ateles fusciceps, assembly GCA_036589455.1. Taxonomy (NCBI): domain Eukaryota; kingdom Metazoa; phylum Chordata; class Mammalia; order Primates; family Atelidae; genus Ateles; species Ateles fusciceps. The sequence goes on along the minus strand of JAZHEH010000181.1, from coordinate 9,022 downwards.
AAACAGCCTTTCTTGTGGACTGAAGTTGATGTGTGTAGACACTGGTGCTATACATTCCTGTTTAAGCATGCTTGATATTTTCTTTATGACTAAAGTTAAGGTTTTAAATATTGCTCTTACGGTAGAGTTGAGTCAGATTTCTATTTTTACCATAAAAGTTAGTGAATGTGTTTCCCTGGCTCTCTCTTGTGCTGTCCAAGTGTACCTCTGAGTAAATGACCTTATTTAGCTTTCTGACTTTGAAGTGTGCAGTGTTACTCTCAGAGATTCTTTATTGCATTTGGCAGTTGTCATTGTACTTGCTGCTAGAGAGGATAGAGGTGAATGTTCCTAAGAGCCTTGTAGGAGTTGATTTCTAAGCCCCTTTGGTGACCGGAGCTGACAGGTGAGTCTTAGTTCTTTTCTGCTTGCAAAGTTTGGTGTCACAGGGTTGAAGAGCATAAAGTACATCGCCTCTTAGTTTCACTGTTCAGTTTCCCCTTCTTCAGCTCTTTCCTGAACCTTAACTTCTTGCTCTGTAATTTTAGACGAGGACTTTCATGATTTAGTCACCTGTTTTCCGTTTTTTCTTTTCCTTTTTTTTTTTTTTGAGACGGAGTCTCTCTCTTTTGCCCAGCCTGGAGTACAGTGGCACAATCTTGGCTCACTGCAACTTCTGCCTCCTGGGTTCAAGTGATTCTCGTGCCTCAGCCTCCCGAGTCACTGGGATTACAGGCACCCACCACCACGCCTGGCTAAGTTTTTGTATTTTTTAGTAGAGATGGGGTTTCACCAGGTTGGCCAGGCTGGTCTTGAACTCCTGACCTCAGATGATCCGCCTGCCTCAGCCTCCCAGAAGTGCTGGGATTACAGGCGTGAGCCACCATGCCTGGCCTTCAGTTTTATTCTCAATTTTATTCACACTATTGTAAATCTGGGAGTTGATGGTTTTCTAATTTTGGTTGACTAGCCCTATAAGTGACAGGGAAAAAAGTGTGCAGCATGAACTCATGATCTGTCAGTATGAAAGTAATGGATCTATTTACATACAGTCTTTGCCACACATTTTCCCTCTGTTAGGAACTTTTGTAAGGCAATGACACTCTTGCTTGTTTCATGAGGAGCAAATCGCAGTATTTTCAGAAATAGTTATGTGGTCCCCAAGAGAAAACATTCTTTGGCCATGAAATATACTTACCAGACACTTTGGAAAAATTGCAGCCTAAGTAAGATATAACTGTAATGTGTTTGGTGTTAAAAATTATCTCAAAATATTTTAGCTAGTATTTTTGAGAACAGAGTTTCTTTTATTAGTAATTAAGGGTTTTTAATGAACGAAAACTGTGTAATAGTCCACAGTGATGGCTACTGGTTAAAAGCAGATGATGAATTCAAAACTAATGGAAGTAATTTCAGTCTTAATCATAAATATTATAAATATTTTTATTTTGCTTTATTTTTATTTATTTAATTTGATTGAGACATGATTTGAATAGAAACTCACTTTTATTTGATACAACTAAAATATAATTGAAATGAAAACAAGTTAAAGTAATTGAAAGGATTAATTTCTAATGATAGTATTTACATAATCAAAGTTTCTTAACCCTAATTAAGAAAGAAGTGTTTACGTGTTTGGTAATGTTTGGTTTATAGTGTATATTCTTATGAGTATCACAATTAATGCTCATTTTTTAAGCACACTAAAATTTCAGGCTTTTAAATAAATTTTGTTTAGGCAAATTAAGTTATTTAGTTTATTTTCTTTTTAATAATAAAACCGTAGTTTGTAGGGAAGCTTTATCTACCTTTTTTTTAACAAAAATTTGAAACTCCTCGTTTTATTTAACCCCATTTTGCTGTTTATAATTTTTAAAAAATAGAGTAAAAATAACTTGTTCTTTCTTTTGCTTTAAAATGTTTGTCATCTCACATATGCCAGATTTATTGGACTGCAGTAGTTTTAGTGCATTTTGGCGGGAATGTTTATTATGACATCACCATAATCTATATACAGTATGTGATTTCAGATGGTTTCAGTGTTAAATATTTTCATAATTATGCTAGTTTTGGCAGTTCACTTGGAACTTTTTCACATCTCTTTAATGAACATGTTTTACTTCTGGGCTTTTGAGACAACCACATGTTTCAAAAATTAATAATGTGCTTTTAATGTTAATGTTGTGCAGAAGTGTATGACTATGGACGTTTTTAAGGATTTAAGTTGAACTAAAAGTAATTACAGTAAAGTTTTATTCACAGTAGTAGTCTTTTAGTATTTAAGACCATAACATCTCCCAAAATAACAGAAGATGTCTTTATGAAGATTGAATAGTGAAGTTATTTTGTGGAATGAAACCTGTGATGTTCGTTTTTCATTAAATTAAAATGAACATAAGTTCATGAGAAAATTTTCAGTGTTGTTTATGGTTGCAAGTCTTTTTGCTTGTATGAAGTTTCAAACAATCTTTTTCTAATGTATCACTACCATCTGAAGCCATGCTATTTTGTAAAACACTTACCTTTTATTGTATATTTCTCTTAATGTGATATTGAATAAAATTTTTTGAAAAGAGGTCTTATTATGGTTCTTATTTGCCTCTAATAACCTGTTAGTTTGCTATATTAGTGATGATTATTCTTTTATATGCTCTTGAAAATTTTCCTTCAAATATATAAAGTAGAAAAACTAAATTTAATGCCATTCTTGTAAATATTATAAAGTAGTGTTATTATTGATTAATGAATTCATGGTACAGAGTGCATTATCAGCTACCCTTTGTGTTAGTATCTTTGATCTCTCACTCCACCTATGCATCTTTACTTCAAGCAAAAATGTATTCTTTTATCCTTAAAAAGGGAATAAGAAGTTAGTTACCAGATGGTTTTCCCTCATGTTTTACTCCATCTATCTTCTCTTGGTAATGCCTGTCTTCTTGAAAGAGCAGTTTATTCTTATTGACTCCACTGTAATTTCTCATTCATTCTGAGCTACTCATTTACTGCTCCCACTTCTCTCTCTCTGTGGGAACTGCTAAATCTTCTTTCTTATAGGTTATTGGCAGCCTCTTCCTAATTACCAAATCCTGAAACAGGTCAACTAGAATGAGGACTGAGACTATCTCTATAGTTGTTAACATTACTCCATTTTTATTGAAAGGTCTGTGCTTTTAACTTCTTCCATTTTAGATACTGTATACTCTGGCCTTGTTTGACTAATCATCATTCTCTGCACATGCTACATATGTTGATACTGTTTTGCTCTGGCTTATGGTTCCCCCTACCACCCCCATTTAGCCCCCAGTCCTAACTGAAAACATTTCTACATTTGATTTTGAATGGCCTGATCTTTCTAGTTCTTCCAAATAGAATGACTCTTTTTATACTCCTTATTACTTAAAAACAAAGTATTGCTCTTGTAGAATTAGTTATATATGTGTTTGTTAGATTCTGAAGTCCTTGAGGATAGGATAAAAGATACGTTTATCTAATTTATCCTTGTAAATCCAGCAATTGACATGTAAGAGCATTATATAAATGTTGAAACAGGACAGAAAAAAAGTACTCATTTGCAGTTTAAAGGGATAAATTTCAAAAACATGTATAATTTATTTGTTTATGTTATTCATATTGAAACCTAGTTAAAACTTATACCTAACATGAATAATAATTTAGTATATATTGTTTAGTAAGATGGAGAGGATTATAAGGATGATTAAGACTAATCATTAAAGATGACCAAGATAGCTTGGTTTGAAAATAGTATTTTAACCTATAAGCAACAGATAGGGGAAAAATTAAGAACTTTTAATTTATTTTGTTCTTAGAGATGGATGTTGTTTAAAAGCTTTCATTAAGTAATTTTTTCTTTTGCTATAGCCATAAATAAGAATTCTTTGGGCATTTTCAAGTAGTTTGTTTTGATATCAGTGAAAGAAAAAAGAATTTATAGTTTTAAACTACTATTTTTTACTGTTTGAGAATGCAAATTATGAAAATTGATTATGTAGTTTTTAGAGCTAAAAAGTAAAATTATGTCGATCTTATTTCGTTTAGCTACCATAAACTGCATATATTCAATAAATTTTTCCCTAATTCTTAAATATGATTGATGGTTTTATTTTTCTTTCTTTAAAATAAAAATAGGATGACCATGAAAGCTGTGGTTCTAACTCTACCAATCGTAGTGCTACTGAGAACACAAAATCATCAATCAAACCCCGGAGAATTCAGCAGGCTGCTCCTACAGATCCTGATTTACCATCAGGTAACTTCTAATGGGATAGATAAAACCAAATTTCAATTATTGGCTGGGTGTGGTGGCTCATGCCTATAATCCTTGCACTTTGGGAGGCCGAGGTGGGTGGATCTCTGAGGTTAGGAGTTCGAGACCAACCTAACCAACATGGTGAAACCCTGTTTCTACTAAAAATACAAAAATTAACCAGGTGTGGTGGTGTGTGCTTGTAATCCCAGCTACTCGGGAGGCTGAGACAGAAAAATCACTTGAACCTGGGAGGCGAGGATTGCAGTGAGCTGAGATCGTGACACTGCATTCTAGTTTGGGCGACAGAGCGGGACTCTGTCTCAAAAAAAAAAATGTTTTAGTCATTTGTAGAATATATATTTTTAGTGTCCTAAAACTTTCAAGTTAAATGTGCATATTTACTTGCTGCATGACTTCAGAACAGATTGGGTCCAGAGGCTTCACAAATGGCTTTCATTTAAATTTTGATCCTCTTTTGCAATACATTGTTCTTTGAGTTTTTATGGTGTAAGCAAAGGCTAACTCTTTTGCAATACGTTGTTCTTTGAGTTTCTTTCTTATAGTGTAAGCAAAGACTAACAATCTCTTTGTTCCCCTTGTGTTTTGATAAACAGAGAAAAGACATTAGATTATTCTGAGTTTCTGGAAGCTCTAAAATTCACTAATGGAATCACATAATTTTTATTTCCTGGAGTTTTTATTTAGGTGGGACAGTAGTGGCTTGCATAAAACAGTTTCTTGGTAAATATTTAATTAAAGAAAAAACTGTCATGTGACATGTGTCATTCATTACATGTCAGCTCTGTGGCCAAGGTGTATTGCTGCCTTTTTATAGTTATGAGTTCTTTATCAGTCACTTCTGTTTTGATTTTATTTATTAATGACTCCTGTTTTTGTGAGATATGTTAGACATTGCTATACAGTTGTTTTCTGTGCCAAAGGTTTATAAGCTTTCTGCTACTCTCATTACTTTTTGGTAGCCTTTGGCACCATTTACTTGTAAGAAGCTGGAATTAGGTATACCATTTTATATACCCACCTCCCTCAAATGTATGTCCTAAGTTACATTTGAATTGAACACTGCTAACTAGTGCTATAGTGACATTAGTACTGATGCTTTGTGTTCTTCCTAATTCTATTAAACAGGTCTTTGTTATTCATCTGGCTTCTGGATAGATCATCATAAGCTGGAAAAAGTGTCAGAAGAAGATATTTTACTTCTATTTGCACTTAGAGTTGTGTGATGGTTCCAGAATTTAAAAAACTTTTTCTTAATAATTAAGGCCTTGGGAAAAATCCTAGAAATTAAACTGTAGCTATTCTTTTTAAATGGGCAGTCCTTTTATTTCTCCAAATTTATGACTACATATTGTCTCAAGAGTTCCTTTAGCAGCTTGCATATAGAAGCACTGGGATCTCTCTCTCAATATCCTGGCAAAGAATAATCAATTGTAGGTTTAATTGTTGTTTTGTTCTATATTTTGTTTTTCCTAAGGAAACACAAAAAAATTAAAGCTACTGTCAATTGTTGATTTCATAGAAACTTTCTATGGGCTAACCTGCATGTACTCAAAATAAGTCCCAGACTTTTAATGATTCTTTATTGTCTGTATTAGAATTTAGACTGTTACTCAGAATTGGGAGAATTGGCCTATTTTTTGTGACACAAAACGTGAAATCATCAACATAACATAAAACATCCTTTTTTTTTGAGACCCAGTCTCACTCTGTGGCCCAGGCTGGAGTGCAATGGAACAATCTAAGCTTACTGCAACCTCCGCCTCTCAGGTTCAAGCAATTCTTCTGCCTGAGCCTCCCAAGTAGCTGCACCACCACGCCTGGCTAATTTTTGTATTTTTTGTAGAGACAAGGTTTCAACATGTTGGCCAGGCTGGTTTTGAACTCCTGACCTCAAGTGATCCACCCACCTCAGCCTCCCAAAGTGCTGGGATTACAGGCATGAGCTACCATGCCCAGCCTAAAACATCCTATTTTTAGTAGCATATAACAGAATTGTGCTCTACCTGAACTACTTGAGGTAGTTTTTAGATTAGTATGTGCTTTTCTACCTTTACCTGACAGGAGGACTCATAGTCTCTTTTATGCTGACATACATCACAGTTAAGAAGTAACTGAAGCTGTTGGCCAATTACTGATTGGCAGAGCAGCTAAACTTAATTTTGCCAAAAGTACAAAAAGGGATAAGTTGAGAATCCAGTTGGATAATAGTAAATCAAGTCATCATTTCAAGGTTAACTCATATGGTTATTTGAGGACTCTTTTCGGGCAACCTTATCCTTCTTGGAAATTATATTCATTACAGTTCTTTCATGGTAGAGATACGTTCCTGCTTTGAAATTTTCTGGGGCAAGTTAATTTCTTCCGGTATCTGTGCTTACAGCTTTGGAGTTTGGGCATTTATGTAAATCCAGAGATGATTTTCAAAGTTTGCCACTGCACCTGGCCTTTTATTACTTTTTTGTGTAGGAAAGCTAATTTTTATATTTTGTTAGCTGACCATATTCAGTAATTTTTAGTTGCCTCTTTTGGAGTTTCCATATAAAAAAGCACTGTCATCTTTGTGAAATGATTTTTTTCCCTCCTTTGCAATACTTACACTAAATTCTCTTTTTTTTTCCCTTTATTTTGTTGTCTAAGAACTTCTGTGACCATCTTAAATAAAATGGTTTCACCAACTCATGTCTATTTTTTTAGCTCCTATAGTAACTGTCCAAAATTATTATCTAGTTATTAAATCTGATAAATATTTTAAATTAATATTTTATTGGGCCTGTCTATAACATTGACAATAAATATTTTTTATTCTTGGCCTTTTAACTGAGTTTTTATTTTGAAACAACTTCAGTGTTCCATAAAGACAAGAACATTATAAAAAACTTATTTTCCCTTTAACCATTTGATCATAAATTTCCTATCTGATGCTACGTAATGCTTAAATAAATTTTACACTAAAAACTTGACTAAGATGTTTTTATGTACTGTAACCAAGTCATCAACCATGGAATTTCTGACTATGAGCAACTTGGCTTCCCAGTGACTACATGAAGATGAATCAATTGCAGATGGTATCTCTTTGTAACCAACATTTTTTGATATGTGCCATTTAATTTAAAACTATCAGAGAAATAAATAAGATATAATATTTTTTATCTAGGATTTCAAAGTTTATCAGAGAAGATAAGATATACATATGCATAAACAAGTGGCAAATAGTAACATAAGCCCATGAAAAGTGGTAGAGACATTCTGTTTAATGTTGTTGTATAGGATGGGGGACATTGGAGAAGACAATATAAAGCAGAGGAAAATTATACTGCACCTGAACAAGAAGTGGAATTGGACAAAAAGTATTCTAAAAAGGAGGAAGAACTTGAGCAAAGTTAGTGAAAATTTAGTGTTTTCATCTGGTCCTGTGGATATAGATGTATGTTTAGAAGAAGGGGGTATATGAGCTATGGGGAAAGGTAGATACTAAGAATTTCTGGAGAAAGATTGACTAGTAACAGGCTGTTTTAGAGCCATCTAATATTACATCTTGTAGGTTCTCATCCTCAGGGCGACTTTCCATTTTCAGATGCTTGTGGAATAGACCCGGATGATGATTATGTTATTTGAACAAATATACTCCCCAGGTTGTCTCTAAGTATAGAGTGATGAGAGCTATTAGATCTACTTGACACTATCTTGTAGCTTGCTAAGAACCAAGTTACTATGAAGGATTATAGAAATAATGTGTCATTTATTCCACTGATAAGTTCCTGTTACTTATTTTAGCATTGCATTTTTAATAAGGAAACAAATAGTCTTCTACAGAAGTAGTTCCTTTGATATTTGATTCTTTTACTTTGGTGAATTGGCTTATTCATCTCGAATTTGTATGTCAGTTTTATAATACAAAATGGAAAGAAAGTATTTTTCTTTTCTTTTTCTTTTTTTTTTGTTAGACAGGGTTTCACTCCTGTTACCCAGGCTGCAGTGCAATGGCACAACTTCGGCTCACTGCAGCCTCCACCTCTGCTGCTCAAGTGATTCTCCTGCCTTAGCCTCCTGAGTAGCTGGGACTACAGGCACATACATGTCACCACACCCGGCTAATTTTTGTATTTTTGCTGAGACGAGGGTTTATCACGTCTGCCCAGGCTGGTCTTGAACCCCTGAGCTCAAGCGATCTCCTGCCTGCTTTGGCCTCCCAAAGTGCTGGGATTACAGGTGTGAGCCACCATGCCCAGCCAGAAAATACAACCTAAGTTGTATTACATTTCTTTCCTATTTGCGTCATTGACAATGAATGAAGGAGTAGCTTTTGCAAACATGTTATGGTTGAATAGATTTTAAATAAGCTTTCTCCCATAGACTTTTAGTGTAGGTGTTAACAATGTCAGTTGCTGACAGAGGTTGATTCTGTTTTGTCCAGTAAAATTCTGGGTTAAAGAATGAAACCATATGGTTATTTCATCAAATAGCTAAAATTTTAATTACCTTTTAAATAGTTTCTTTTAATAGTGGAAATGCATTACCTTTTAATCAGCTTTCTACAGTGGAAAAGATTAAAAACATTTTTTTTCCTGGCTTTTAAAATGCTTTTAATAAAGTGTTATTTATATTTTCAACTAAATTCTTCAATAATGTATCCATATACACACTTATGTGAGAAACATAAGTAAAATTATGGAGTATTCCACAGTAGCGTGAAACTAAGAGAAAAATTTTGGAGATTCTAAGCAAGCCATGGAGAAATAGAATGCTCATTAATTA
>JAZHEH010001808.1:0-31163 GCA_036589455.1 Ateles fusciceps | reverse complement strand
TGGAAATGCCCCAACAATACCAGAACTGAACCAAGCCTACCACATAACACCATTGAGTCAACCAAGTCAAGAGAGATCATGTAAAACGAGACCAAGTGTAGGGTACCCACAAGCCATGTAAACGTTCGTGATCAACTTCTGAACTGGTAACCGAGAATCTCTCTTTTAGGAAATGGTTATAGAAAAGAAAATCTCAGCTTGGTCTTGACTTTTAAGCAAATTTTTTAAAACATGCAATTTCAAGGAAAACTTACAAGAGCTTGTCAAACTGAGAAGCAATGTAGAGATTCTTATTCCGAAAAAAAAAAAACAATATCACTATCCTGGACTTCCCCAAGCTTCGTATTAAATTATCAATTCCTCCTGGTGCCACTCAAGAGTGCATTAGAAAGGAATCCTCACACTATATTTTGAATACTTTATATAAAATATTGACTCTAATAATTTTTGTCTAAGAATATATCTTGTTACATAAACAGTTATTTGAAAGGTGATTAATTTTGGTAATATTAAAATAAAAAATAATTAAAAGATAAAATTTTAAGAGAAGATATAGAATCTGGCTTGCTAAGACATGATTTTTTATGCTAAACAAATTTAGACCATATAGGCCAAGTAACAGAACTCCACCATAACCTTTTCCACACACAATTACTAAAAGCTCACTTCAAGGATAAGATGATAGTTTTTTGCTTGTTGGTAATCTTAGCATAGGCAATCCAGTTCTCGCTTTCAAGCCGAATCTACATTGAATCGTGATAAACACATACATATATAATAATTATTAATCACTCAGGAGTAAAATATAGGGATTTAAGATCATTTATCTTGTATCTTTAAGATTTTTGTTACTCTGTGTCTAAGGTTTTAGTGCTCTTTGAACTTACCACTGAAGAAGCAAGACCAACTGAACCAATAGATTGATTGCCCCAAATGTAAATGTGGGCGTAGAGAATGTGAAGCTTGCAAGTGGGAACAGGGGAGGCTACCAGGCCAGGATGTGTGGGTGAACCAGGATTTTCAGCATGCTTGTGTGTACCTGGGAGGAAGTACGTCCTGGGCCACCCATAGTTGCTTACACTGCAGCCTGGAGGGCTGAGGCTTTTAGAGAGTCACTCATCTGGTGACAGGGAGAAGAATTGTACAGTGGCCAGGGCCAGGGTATAGGGCTGTGGGCTTCACCATAAGGGAGGCAAGCAGAAGGTGCTTGTAGGAGACACAGAGAGTTGGGGTTTAAGGGAGTGGAACTGAGCCTGATCAGAAAAAGGTCCTTTGTTCTGGAAGAAAGGGGCCCGAGAGTGCGGTTTGAACCCAAGCCTCAGGAGGAAGAAGGACGTCTTTGCACAGCGCTCCCAAAGGGGTCAGGTTAAAGGAGGAGCCCATGATTGGGAAGAGGTGGAACTGGGAGTGCCTCTGAGTCATGCCCTTAGCCTGTGCCAAGCTAATTGAGTGACATGTACAGTGCAATACCTAATTTCATAGGAAATATAGCAATAGGATAATTAACCAAATAACAATCATACATAACATAACATAAGAGATTGTGTTTATTTTGTAAACAGAGAAGAGGTAGTGGGAGTATATTTTATATAACAAAGTACAAATTGAGGGTGTATAATTTTCATAACAGTGTAGATATAGTGGATTTATTTATTTTAAAACAGAGTACAAGGAGGGTGTGTATATTTTTTGTAACAGAGTACAAATTGAGATAGTATTTATATTGAAAAACAGTACAACTAGAGTGTATATATATTTTAAAAAGAGTACTAAATGAGGGTGAATATTTTTATTACAGAGCAGAAACGGAGGTTGCATTTAGTTTAAAACAGAGTATAGGTAGGGCAGTACATATTTTATAACAGAAAAGTTGAGGGTGTATAAATTTTATAACAGTGTAGAAATAGAGTGTGTATTTATTTAAAATCAGAGTATATGTAGAGGGTGTATATTTTTTATAGCACAGTTTACAAATTGAGATAGTATTTATTTTAAAAGAGAGTACAACTGGAGGGTAGATAGACTTTAAACAGAGTACTAAATGAGGGTGAGTATTTTTTATTACAGGGTAGAAACAGAGGTTGTGGTTTAATTAAAAACAGAGTACAAGTAGAGGGATTATATTTTTCATAACAGAGTAAAAATTCAGTGTGTATAATTTTTATAGCAATGTAGAAATAGCAGGTGTATTTGTTTTAAAACAGAGTACAGGTATAGGCTGTAGAATTCTTATAGCAGAGTACAATATAGGTAGTATTTATTTTAAAGACAAACTACACCCCCAAGGGTATATATATTTTTATAGCAAAGTACAAAGTGAGGGTGAATATTTTAATAACAAAGAGAAACAGAGGTTGCGTTTATTGTAAAACTGTGTACAGGTAGAGGGAGTATATTTTTTATAAAAGAGTACAAATTTAGATTGTATAATTTTAATAACAGTGGAGAAATAGAGGGTGAAGTTATTTTAAACAGAGTACATGCAGAGGGTGTATATTTTTTATAACAGACTACAAATAGAGAGAGTATTTATTTTAAAAGAGAGTACAACTAGAGTGTATATGTATTTAAAAAAGAGAGTATGAAATGAGGGTGAATATATTTTATTACAAAGTAGAACAGAGGTCGTGTTTATTTTAAAACAGAGTACAGGGTAGAGGGAGTATATTTTTAGTAATAGAGTACAAAGGGGGGTGTAAAATTTATTTTAGCAGTGCAGAAATATGGTGTGTATTTGATTTAAAACAGAGTACATGTATAAGGTTTATACTTATTATAACAGAGTCCAACACGAGGTAGCATTTATTTTAAAACAGAGTACACACAGAGGGTATATTTTTTTATAACAGAATACAAAATCAGCGTAATATTTTTTATAACAGAGTAGAAACAGAAGTTGTGTTTATTGTAAAACAGAGTACAGGTAGAGGGAAGTATATTTTATAACAGAGTACAAATTGAGGGTGTATAATTTTTATAACAGTGTAGAAATAATAGGGTGTATTTATTTTAAAACAGAGTGCATGAAGAGGGTGTATATTTTTAATAACAGAGTACAAATAGCGATAGTATTTATTTTAAAAGAGAGTACAACTAGAGGGAATATATATTTTAAAACAGAGTACTAAATGAGAGTGAATATTTTTTCTTACAGAGTAGAAACAGAGGTTGTATTCAAATTAAAACAGAGTAGAGGTAGAGGGAGTATATTTTGGATAACAGAGTACAATTTGAGGGTGTATAGTTTTTTATAACAGTGTAGAAACAGAGGTTGTATTATTTTAAAATGGAGTTCAGGTAGAGTTAGTATATGTTTTATAAGAGAGTACAAATTGAGGGTGTATAATTTTATAGCAGTGTAGAAATAGGGCTGTATTTGATTTTAAAACAGAGCATATGTATAAGGTTTATATTTTTTATAACAGAGTACAAATAGATTTGGTATTTATTTTAAAACAGTGTACACCCAGAGAGTATATATTTTTTATAACAGAGTAACAAAATGAGGGTGAATATTTTTCATAAACAGAGTGGAAACTGAGGTTGTGTTTCTTGTAATACATATGACAGGTAGACGGAGTGTATTTTTCATAACAGAGACCAAATTGAGGGTGTATAATTTTTATAACAGTGTAGAAATAGAGGGTGTATTTATTTTAAAACAGAGTACATATAGAGGGTGTATATTTTTTGTAACTCAATAAAAATAGAGATAGTATTTATATTTGGGCTTTAGCCTACAACTACAAGTGTATATATATTTTAAAACAGAGTACTAAATGAGGGTGATTATTTTTTATTACAGAGTAGAAACAGAGGATGTATTTATTTTAAAACAGAGTACAGAAAGAGGGAGTGTATTTTTATAACAGATAAAACTGAGGGTGCATAATTTTTATAGCTGTGTAGAAATAGGGGTGTATCTTGTTTGAAAAAGAGAACACATATATTTTGTGTATAGTTTTTATAACAGAGTAAAAATAGCGGTAGTATTTATTCTTAAAACAGAGTACACATAGAGGGTATATATTTTTTGTAACAGAGTACAAAGTGAGGGTGAATAATTATATAACAGAGTAGAAACAGAGTTTGTGTTTATTGTAAAACAGAGTACAGGGAGAGGGAGTATATTTTTTATGACAGAGAACAAATTGAAGGTGTATAAATTTTATAACAGTGGAGAAATAGCGGGTGCATCTATTTCAAAACAGAGTACAGGTAGAGGGAGAATATTTTTTATACACAGAGTACAAATTGAGGGTGTAAAATTTTTATAGCAGTATAGAAATGGGTGTATTTGTTTTAAAACAGAGAAGATGTAGAGGGGAGACTTCTTATAACAGAGTACAAATAGAGGTAGTATTTATTTTAAAACTGAGTACACGCAAAGGGTATATATTTTTATAAACAGAGTACAAAGTGAGGGTGAATATTTTTATAAAAGAGTAGAGAACAGAGATTGTGTTTATTGAAAAACAGAGTAAGGGGAAAGGGAGTATATTTTTTATAACAGAGAACAAATGAGGGGTGTAAATTTTACAACAGTGTAAGAAATAGAGAGAGTATTTATTTAAAAACAGAGTACACCTAGAGGTTGTATATTTTTATAACAGAGTAAAAATAGGGATAGTGTTTATTTTAAAAGAGAGCACAAATAGAGGGTATATATAACTCAAAAAAGAGTACTAAAGAGGGTGAATATTTTTATTGCAGGATGGGAAACAGAGGTTGTATTCAAATTAAGACAGAGTACAGTTAGAGGAGGTATATTTTATTATAACAGAGTACAAATAGATAGTATTTATTCAAAACAGAGTACACGGAGAGGTTATATCTTTATAACAAAGTTAAAAAGTAAGGGTAAATATTTTATAACAAATTAGAAACAGGTTTATATTTTCTAAAGCAGAGTAAGGTACAGGGGGACATATTTTTTAGGACAAAAGTACAAGAAAATTGTTGGAGTATAATTTACTATAGCAGTGTAAAAAATGAAGGGGTATAATGATTTTAAAAAATTATATGTAGAGGGGTGTTTATTTTTTATAACAGGGTACAAATAGAGATAATATTTACTTTTAAAGAGGGAACCAACACTAGAGGGTATATACACTTAAAAACAGAATACTAAATTAGGGTGAATATTTTTATTGCAGTGTTGAAACACAGGATTATATTTATTTTGAGGCAGGAATTACATGTTTGAGGGAGTGTGTCTTTGTGACAGGGTAAAATTACAGGGTCAAAATCTTTATAGCAGTGTAGGGAGAGCAGAGATGAAAACATCTTTTAAAACCAGGGATCTTGTATAGGGTGTATATTTTTTATAACAGAATACAAAATAGAGGTAGTATTTATTTTAAAACAGAGTACACTAGCCAAGAGGGGTATATATTTTTATAACAGAGTTGAAAGTATAAATTAAATATTTTTATAACAGACTAAAACAGAGGGGTGTGTTTATTGTAAAAGGGAGTACAGGTAGAGGGAGTGTACTTTTTATAACAGAGCACATATTAAGGCTGTATAAATTTTATAACAATGTAGAAATAGATGGTGTATTTATTTTAAAGCAGAGTATATGTATAGGGTGTATATTTTTATAACAGAGTACAAATAGAGGTATTATTTATTTTAAACCAGAGTACACCCAGAGGGGTATATTTTTTTATAACAGAGTACAAATTGAGGGTGAATATTTTCTACAACAGAGGCAGAAACAGAGGTTGTGTTTATTGTAAAAGAGAGTTCGGGTGGAGGAAGTATATTTTCTATAACAGAGTACAAAAAGAGGGTATATAATTTTTATAACAGTGTAGAAATAGAGGGTGTGTTTATTTTAAAACTTGAGGAGAGGTAGAGGGTGTATATTTTTTATAACAGAGTGCAAATAGAGATAATATTTATTTTCAAAGAAAGTCCAACTAGAGGGTATATATATTTTAAAACAGAGTACTAAATTAGGGTAAATATTTTTTATTATAGTTGAGAAACAGGGGTTGTATTTATTTTAAAACAGAGTACATGTTGGAGGGAGAATCTTTTTTATAACAGAGTACAAATTGAGGGTGTAAAATTTTTATAGCAGCATAGAAAAGAGAGATATATTTATTTTAAAAACAGAGTACATGTATAGGGTGTATATTTTTTATAACAGAGTACAAATAGAGGTAGTATTTATTTTAAAACAGAGTACACCCAGAGGGTATATATTTTTTATAAAAGAGTACAAAGTAATCGCGAATATTTTTATTACAGAGAAGAAACAGAGGTTGTGTTTATTGTAAACAAGTACAGGTAGGGGAGTATATTTTTTATAACAGAGTAAAAATTAAGTTGTATAATTTTTATAACAGTGTAGAAATAGAGGGTGTATTTCTTTTAAAACAGAGTACAGGTAGAGGGAGTATATTTTTATAACAGAGCACAAATTGAGGGTGTATAATTTTTATAACAATGAAGAAATGGAGTGTGTATTTATTTTGAAACAGAGTACATGTAGAGGGAGTGTATTTTTTACAACAGGGTAGAAAAAGAGGGTAGTAATTATTTTAAAACAGTAGAGCTAGAGGGTATATTTTTTATAACAGAGTACAAAGTGAGGGTGAATATTTTTTATAACAGAGTAGAAACAGAGGTTCTGTTTATTGTAAAACAGAGTACAGGTAGAGGGAGAATATGTTTTATAACAGAGTACAAATTGAGGGTGTATAATTTTTATAACACTGTGAAAAGAAATAGAGGGATGTATTTTATTTTAAAATAGAGGTCCATGTAAATAATCTGTATATTTTTTGTAACTGAGTACAAATAGAGAGAGTATTTATTTTAAAGGAGAGTACAACCAAAGAGGGTATATATTTTTAATACACAGTACTAAAACACAGGTGAATATTTTTTATTACAGAGTTAAACCTGAGATTATATTTATTTTAAAACTTAGAACACGATAAACGGATAATATTTTTTATAACAGAGTGCAAATTGAGGGTGTACAATTTTTATAGCAGTGGAGAAATAGAGTTGTATTTGTTTTAAAACAGACTATATGTAGAGGGTGTATATTTTTTAAAACAGAGTAGAAATAGAGATAGTATTTATTTAAAAAGAGAGTACAAACTAGAGGGTATATATATTTAAAAACAGAGTACTAAATGAGGGTGAATATATTTTTATTACAGAGTAGAAACACAGAATGTGTTTATTTTAAAACAGAGTACAGGTAGAGGGAGTATTTTTTTTAACAGTACAAATTGAGGGTGTAAAATGTTTATAGCAGTGCAGAAACAGAGGGGTGTATTTTGTTTTAAAAGAGAGTACATGTTTAGGGTGTATATTTTTTATAACAGAGTAGAAATAGGGGTAGTATTTATTTTAAAACAGAGTACACCCAGAGGGTATATACTTTTATAACAGAGTACAAAATAAGGGTGAATATTTTTTATAACAGAGTAGAAACAGAGGTTGTGTTTATTGTAAAACAGAGTACAGGTAGAGGGAGTATATTTTCTATAACCGAGTACAAATTGAGGGTGTATAATTTTTATAACTGTGTAGAAATAGAGGGGTGTATTTATTTTAAAACAGAGTACAAGTAGAGGGTGTATATTTTTTGTAACAGAGTAGAAGTAGAGGTAGTATTTATATTGAAAGAGAGTACAACTAGAGGGTATATATATTTTAAAACAGAGTACTAAATGAGGATGAATATTTTTTATTACAGAGTAGATACAGAGGTTGTATTTAAATTAAAACAGAGTACAGGTAGAGGGGGGTATATTTTTTATAACAGAGTATAAATTGGAGGTGTATAATTTTTATAGCAATGTAGAAATAGCGGGTGTATTTGTTTTAAAACAGTTTATATGTATAGGGTGTATATTTTTATAACAGAGTAAAAATAGAGGTAGTATTTACTTTAAAAGAATACAATTAGAGGGCATGTGTATTTTAAAACAGTGTAATAAATTAGGGTGAATATTTTTTATTACAGAGTAGAAACAGAGGTTGTGTTTCTTGTAATACAGAGTACAAGTAGAGGGAGTCTGTTTTTTTTTTATTGCATTTTAGGTTTGGGGGTACATGTGAAGAACATGGAAGATTGTTGCATAGGTACACACATGGCAGTGTGATTTGCTGCCTTCCTCCCCCATCACCTATATCTGGCATTTCTCCCCCATGCTATCCCTCCCCAACTCCCCACCCCCCACTATCCCTCCCCTTTTTCCTCCCGACAACCCCAGTGTGTGATACTCCCCCTCCCTGTGTCCATGTGTTCCCATTGTTCAACATCCGCCTATGAGTGAGAACATGCGGTGTTTGATTTTCTGTTCTTGTGTCAGTTTGCTGAGAATGATGGTTTCCCAGGTTCATCCATGTCCCTACAAAGGACACGAACTCATCGTTTTTTATAACAGTGAAGAAATTAAGGGTGTATGATTTTTATAACAGTGTAGAAATAGAGAGTGTATTTATTTTAAAACAGAGTAAAAGTAGAGGGTGTATATTTTTTGTAACAGAGTACAAATAGAGATAGTATTTATACTGAAAGACAGTACAACTAGAGGGTATGTATATTTTAAAACAGAGTACTAAATGAGGGTGAATATTATTTATTACAGAGCAGAAACAGACGTTGTATTTATTTTAAAACACAGTACAGGGAGAGGGAGTATATTTTTATAACAGAAAATATTGAGGGTGCATAAATTTTATAACAGTGTGGAAATAGAGGGTATATTTATTTTAAAACGGAGTACATGTAGAGGGTGCATATTTATTATAACAGAGTAAAAATAGAGGTAGTATTTATTTTAAAACAGAGTACACCCAGAGTATATATATTTTTTACAACAGAGTACAAAGTGAGGGAGAATATTTTTATAACAGAGAAGAAACAAAGGTTGTGTTTCTTGTATTACAGAGTACAGGTAGAGGGAGTATAAATTTTATAACAGATTAAAAATTGAGGGTGTATAATTTTTATAACAGGGTAGAAATAGAGGGTGTATTTATTTTAAAACAGAGTACATGTAGAGGGTGTATATTTTTATAACAGAGTACAAATAGAGTTAGTATTTATTTTAAAAGAATACAACTATAAGGACACATGCACACGAATGTTCATTGCAGCACAGTTTACAATAGCAAAGACCTGGAACCAACCCAAATGCCCATCGATGATAGACTGGACAGGGAAAATGTGGCACATATACACCATGGAATATTATGCAGCCATCAAAACGATGAGTTCGTGTCCTTTGTAGGGACATGGATGAACCTGGAAACCATCATTCTCAGCAAACTGACACAGGAACAGAAAATCAAACACCGCATGTTCTCACTCATAGGCGGGTGTTGAACAATGGGAACACATGGACACAGGGAGGGGAGTATCACACACTGGGGTCTGTCGGGGAAAAAGGGGAGGGATAGTGGGGGGTGGGGAGTTGGGGAGGGATAGCATGGGGAGAAATGCCAGATATAGGTGATGGGGAGGAAGGCAGCAAATCACACTGCCATGTGTGTACCTATGCAACAATCTTCCATGTTCTTCACATGTACCCCCAAACCTAAAATGCAATAAAAAAAAAAAATCTAAAAAAAAAAAGAATACAACTAGAGGGTATGTATATTTTAAAACAGTGTACTAAATTAGATTGAATATTTTTTATTACAGGGAAGAAACAGAGGTTGAATTTATTTTAAAACAGAGTATAGGTAGAGGGAGAATATTTTTTATAACAGAGTACAACTTGAGGGTGAATAATTTTTATAGCAGTGTAGAAATAGGGGGTTTATTTGTTTTAAAACAGAGTACATATATAGGGTGTATATTTTTATAACAGAGTACAAATAGAGGTAGTATTTACTTTAAAACAGAGGACACCCAGAGGGTATATATTTTTATAACAGAGTGCAAAGTGAGGGTGAATATATTTTATAACAGAGTAGAAACAGAGGTTGTGTGTATTGTAAAACAGTGTAGAAGTACAAGGAGAATATTTTTATAACAGAGTAAAATTTGAGATTCTATAATTTTTATAACAGTGTAGAAATAGAGGGTGTATTTATTTTAAAACAGAGTACATGTAGAGGGTGTATGTTTTGTATAGCAGAGGAAAAATTGTGGGTGTATAGTTTTTGAAATAGTGTAGAAATAGAGGGTGTATTTATTATAAAACGGAGTACATGTAGAGGGTGTATATTTTTTATAAAAGAGTAAAGATAGAGATAGTATTTATTTTGAAACAGAGTACAACTAAAGGGTATATATATATTTTAAAACAGAGTACTAAATGAAGGTGAATATTTTTATTACAGAGTAGAAACAGAATTTGTATTTATTTTAAAACAGAGTACAGGTAGAGGGAGTATATTTTTATAACAGAGTACAAATTGAGGGTGTAAAATTTTATAGCCGTGTAGAAATATGGGGTGTATTTGTTTTAAAACAGAGTATATATATAGGTTGTATATTTTTTATAAAAGAGTACAACTAGAGGTAGCATTTATTTTAAAACAGAGTACAACCAGAGGGTATATATTTTTTATAACAGAGTACAAAATGAGGGAGAATATTTTTTATAACAGAGTAGAAACATAGGTTGTATTTATTTTAAAACAGAGTACAAGTAGAGGGAGTATATTTTTATAGCAGAGTACAAAATGGGGGTGTAAAGTTTTTTTAGCAGTGTAGAAATAGGGGGTGTATTTGTTTTAAAACAGAGTACATGTATAAGGTGTATATTTTTATAACAGAGTACAAATAGAAGTAGAATTTATTTTAAAACAGAGAGACACCCCAGAGGGTATATATTTTTTATAACAGAGTACAAAATAAGGGTGAATGTTTTTTATAACTGAGTAGAAACTGAAGTTGTGTTTATTGTTAAAGAGAGTACAGGTACAGGGAGCATATTTTTTATAACACAGTACAAATTGAGGGTGTATAATTTTTATGACAATGTAAAAATAGAGGGTGTATTTATTGTAAAATAGAGTATAGGTAGAGGGAGTATATTTTTTATAACAGAGTACAAGTTGAGGGTGTAAAATTTTTATAGCACTGTAGAAATAGGGGTGGATTTGTTTCAAAACAGAGTACATGTTTAGGGTGTATATTTTTTATAACAGAGTAGAAATAGAGGTAGTATTTATTTTAAAACAGAGTACAGTTAGAGGGTATATATTTTTAATAACAGAGTACAAAGTGAGGGTGAATATTTTTTATAACAGAGTAGAAACAGAGGTTCTGTTTATTGTTAAACAGAGTACAGGTAGAGGGAGAATATTTTTATAACAGAGTACAAATTGAGGGTGTATAATTTTTATAACACTGTAGAAAAAGAGGGTGTATTTATTTTAAAATAGAGTACAGGTAGATGGTATATATTTTTTCTTACTTTGTACAAATACAGATAGTATTTATTTTAAAAGAGAGTACAACCAGAGGGTATATATATTTTAATACACAGTACTAAAAGAGGGTGAATATTTTTATTACAGAGTAGAAACAGAAGTTGTATTTCTTTTAAAACAGAGTACAGGTAGACGACAGCATTTTTTTATAACAGAGTACAAATTGAGGGTGTATAATTTTTATAGCAGTGTAGAAATAGAGTTGTATATGTTTTCAAACAGACTACATGTAAAGGGTGTATATTTTTTTAAACAGAGTACAAATAGAGATAGCATTTATTTTAAAAGAGAGTACAACTAGAGGGTACATATATTTAAAAACAGAGTACTAAATGAATATGAATATATTTTTTACAGAGTAGAAACCGAGGTTGTATTCATTTTAAAACAGAGTACAGGTAGAGGGAGTATATTTTTTTTAACAGAGTAAAAACACAGATAGTATTTATTATAAAAGAGAGTACCACAATAGTGTATATATATTTTAATACAGTGTACTAAATCAGGGTGAATATTTTTTATTACAGAGTAGAAACAGATGTTTTATTTATTTTAAAAGAGAGTACAGGTAGAGGGAGTATATTTTTTATAACAGAGTACAAATTGATGGTGTATAATTTTTATAGCATTGTAGAAATAGGGGGTGTATTTGTTTTAAAACAGAGTACATATATAGGGTGCATATTTATTATAATAGAGTAAAAATAGAGGTAGTATTTATTTTAAAACAGAGTACACCCCAGAGTATATATATTTTTTATAACAGAGTACAAAGTGAGGGAGAATATATTTTATAACAGAGAAGAAACAAAGGTTGTGTTTCTTGTATTACAGAGTACAGGTAGAGGGAGTATATATTTTATAACAGAGTAAAAATTGAGGGTGTATAATTTTTATAACACGGTAGAAATAGAGGGTGTATTTATTTTAAAACAGAGTACATGTAGAGGGTGTATATTTTTTATAATAGAGTACAAATAGAGATAGTATTTATTTAAGAAGAATACAACTAGAGGGTATGTATATTTTAAAACAGTGTAGTAAATTAGATTGAATATTTTTTATTACAGGGAAGAAACAGAGGTTGAATTAATTTTAAAACAGAGTATAGGTAGAGGGAGTATATTTTTTATAACAGAGTACAAATTGAGGGTGAATAATTTTTATAGCAGTGTAGAAATAGGGGGTTTATTTGTTTTAAAACAGAGTACATATATAGGGTGTATATTTTTTATAACAGAGTACAAATAGAGGTAGTATTTACTTTAAAACAGAGGACACCCAGAGGGTATATATTTTTTATAACAGAGTACAAAGTGAGGTTGAATATTTTTATAACAGAGTAGAAACAGAGGTTGTGTGTATTGTAAAACAGTGTAGAAGTACAGGGAGAATATTTTTATAACAGAGTAAAATTTGAGATTCTATAATTTTTATAACAGTGTAGAAATAGAGGGTGTATTTATTTTAAAACAGAGTACATGTAGAGGGTGTATGTTTTTCATAGCAGAGTAAAAATTGAGGGTGTATAGTTTTTGAAATAGTGTAGAAATAGAGGGTGTATTTATTATAAAACGGAGTACATGTAGAGGGTGTATATTTTTTATAAAAGAGTAAAGATAGAGATAGTATTTATTTTGAAACAGAGTACAACTAAAGGGTATATATATTTTAAAACAGAGTACTAAATAAGGGAGAATATTTATTACTACACAGTAGATTCAGAGGTTGTATTTATTTTTAAACAGAGTACAGGAAGAGGGAGGATATTTTTTATAACACAGTACAAAGTGAGGGTGTAAAATTTTATAGCTGTGTAGAAATAAGTGGTGTATTACTTTTAAAACAGAGTACATGTATAGGGTGTATATTGTTATAACAGAGTAACAATAGAGGTAGTATTTATTTAAAAACAGAGTACACACAGTGGGTATATATTTTTTATAACAGAGTAAAAATTGAGGGGTGAATAATTTTTATAACAGAGTAGAAACAGAGGTTGTGTTTATTGTAAAACAGAGTACAGGCAGAGGGAGTATATTTTTTATAACAGTGTAAAAATTGAGATTGTATAATTTTTATAACAATATAGAAATAGAGGGTGTATTTATTTTAAAACAGAGTACATGTAGAGGGTGTATATATTTTGTAACAGAGTAAAAATACGGATAGTATTTATTTTAAAAGAGAGAAGAACTAGAGGGAACATGTATTTTAAAACGGAGTACTAAATAAGGGTGAATGTTTTTTATTACTGAGTAGAAACAGAGGTTGTATTTATTTTCAAACAGAGTACAGGTAGTGGGAGTATATTTTTAATAACAGAGTACAAATTGAGGGTGCAAAATTTTTTTAACAATGTAGAAATAGAGGGTGAATTGGTTTTAAAACAGAGTACATGTATAGGCTGCATATTATTTATAGCAGAGTAAAAATAGAGGCAGTGTTTATTTTAAAACAGTTTACTCCCCAGAAGTTATATATTTTTTATAACAGAGAAGAAAGTGAGGGTGAACATTTTTTATAACAGGGTAGAAATAGAGGTTGTGTTTATTGTAAAACAGAATACAGGTAGAGGGAGTACATTTTCTATAACAGAGTACAAATTGAGGGTGTATGATTTATAACAGTGCAGAAATACAGGGTGTAATCATTTTAAAACAGAGTACATTTAGATGCTGTATATTTTTTATAACAGAGTACAAAAGGAGGTAGTATTTATTTTAAAACTGAGTACACATGGAGGGTGTATATTTTATAAAAGAGAGCACAAAGTGAGGGTGAATATTTTCTATAACAAAGTAGAATCACAGGTTGTAATAACTTAAAACAGAGTACCGGTAGAGGGAGTATATTTTCTATAACTGAGTACAAATTTAGGGTGTATAATTTTTACAACAGTGCAGAAATAGAAGGTGTATTTGTTTAAAAAGAGAGTACATTTGGAGGGTGTATAATTTTTATAACAGAGTACAAAAGGAGGTGGTATTTATTTTAAAACTGAGTACACATGGAGGGTATATATTTTATATAAGAGAGAACAAAGTGAGGGTGAATATTTTCTATAACAGAGTAGAATCACAGGTTGTATTTAATTTAAAACAGAGTACAGGTAGAGGGAGTATATTTTTTATAACAGAGTACAAATTTAGGGTGTGTAATTTTTACAACAGTGTAGAAATAGAAGCTGTATTAATTTAAAACAGAGTACATTTAGAAGGTGTATATTTTTTATAACAGAGTACAAAAGGAGGTAGTATTTATTTTAAAATTGAGTACACATGGAGAGTATATATTTTATACAAGAGAGCACAAAGTGAGGGTGAATGTTTTCTATAACAGAGTAGAATCACAGGTTGTATTTACTTGAAAACAGAGTACCGGTAGAGGGAGTATATTTTTTATAACAGAGTACAAATTTAGGGTGTATAATTTTTTCAACCATGCAGAAATAGAAGGTTTATTTATTTTAAAACAGAGTACATTTAGAGGGAGTTTATTTTTTATAACAGGCTACAAAAGGAGGTAGTATTTATTTCAAAACTGAGTAAACATGGAGGGTATAAATTATATGTAAGAGAGTACAAAGTGAGGTTGAATATTTTGTATAACAGAGTAGCATCACAGGTGGAATTTACTTGAAAACAGAGTACCGGTAGAGGGAGTATATTTTTATAACACAGTACAAATTTAGGGTGTATAATTTTTACAACAGTGTAGAAATAGAAGGTGTATTTATTTTAAAACAGAGTACATTTAGAGGGTGTATATTTTTTATAACAGAGTACAAAAGGAGTTAGTATTTGTTTTAAAACTGAATACACATGGAGGGTATATATTTTATATAAGAGAGTAGAAAGTATGGGTGAATATTTTCTATAACAGAGTAGAATCACAAGTTGTATTTACTTTAAAAAAGAGTACTGGTAGAGAGTGTATATTTTTTATAACAGAGAACAAAAGGAGGTAGTATTTATTTTAAAACTGAGTACACATGGAGGGTATATATTTTATATAAGAGATTACAAAGTGAGAGTGTATATTTTGTATAACAGAGTAGAATCATAGGTTGTATTTACTTTAAAACAGAGTACCGGTAGAGGGAGAACATTTTTTATAACACAGTACAAATTTAGCGTGTATAATATTTACAACAGTGTTGAAATAGAAGGTGTATTTATTTTAAAAGAGTGTACATTTGGAGGGTGTATATTTTTTATAACAGAGTACAAAAGGAGGTGGTATTTATTTTAAAACTGAGAACAGATGGAGGGTATATATTTTATATAAGAGAGTACAAAGTAAGGGTGAATATTTTGTATAACAGAGTAGAATCACAAGTTGTATTTACTTTAAAACAGAGTACCAGTAGAGGGAGCATATTTTTTATAACAGAGTACAAATTTAGGGTGTATAATTTTCACAAGACTGTAAAAATAGAAGGTGTATTTATTTTAAAACAGAGTACATTTAAAGGGTGTATATTTTTTATAACAGAGTATAAAATGAGGTAGTATTTCTTGTAAAACTGAGTACACATGGAGTGTATATATTTTACATAAGAGAGTACAAAGTGAGGGTGAATATTTTCAATAACAGAGTAGAATCACAGTTTGTATTTGCTTTAAAACAGAGTGCCGGTTGAGGGTGTATATTTTTTATAACAGAGTACAAAAAGAGGTAGTATTTATTTTAAAACTGAGTACACATGGAGGGTATATATTTAATATAAGAGAGTATAAACTGAGGGTGAATATTTTCTATAGCAAAGTAGAATCACAGGTTGTATTTACTATAAAACACAGTATCGCTAGAGGGTGTGTATTTTTTATAACAGAGTACAAAAGGAGGTAGTATTTATTTTTAAACTGAGCACACATGGAGGGTATATATTTTATATAAGAGAGTACAAAGAGAGGGTGAATATTTTCAATAACAGAGAAGAATCACAGTTTGTATTTACTTTAAAACAGAGTGACAGTAGAGGGGGTATATTTTTATAACAGAGTACAAAAGGCGGTAGTATTTATTTTAAAACTGAGTACACATGGAGGGTATATACTTTATATAAGAGAGTACAAATTGAATGTGAATATTTTCTATAACAGTGTAGAATCTCAGGTTGCATTTAGTTTAAAACAGAGTACAGGTAGAGGGAGTACATATTTTATAACAGAGTACAAATTTAGGGCGTAAAATTTTTACAACAGTGCAGAAATAGAAGGTGTGTTTATTTTAAAACAGAGTACATTTGGAGGATGTATTTTTTTTATAACAGAGTATAAAAGGAGGTAGTATTTATTTTAAAACTGTGTACACATGGAGGGTATATATTTTATATAAGAGAGTACAAAGTGAGGGTGAATATTTTCTATAACACAGTAGAGCACAGGTTTTATTTACTTTAAAACAGAGTACATTAAGAGGGTGTATATTTTTTATAAAAGTGTACAAAGGATGTAGTATTTATTTTAAAAATGAATACACACGGATGATATATATTTTATATAAGAGAGTACAAAGTGAGGGTGAATATTTTCTATAACAGAGTAGAATCACAGGTTGCATTTATGTTAAAACAGAGTAGCTGTAGAGGGAGTATATTTTTTACAACAGAGTATAAAATGAGGTAGTATTTAATTTCAAACTGAGTACAGGTGGAGGTTATATATTTTATATGAAAGAGTGAAAAGTGAGGTGAATATTTTGTATAACACATTCGAATCACAGGTTGTATTTACGTTAAAACAGAGTAAATGTTGATGGTGTATATTTTTTATAACAGTGTACAAAAGGAGGTAGTATTTATTTTAAAACTGAGTACACATGGAGGGTATATATTTTATATAAGAGAGTAAAAAGTGAGGGTGAATATTTTCTATAACAGAGTAGACTCACAGGATGTATTTACTTTAAAACAGAGTACATTTAGTGGGTGTATATTTTTTATAACAGAGTACAAAGGAGGTAGTATTTATTTTAAAACAGAGTACACATGGAGGGTATATATTTGATATAAGAGAGTACAAAGTGAGGGTGAATATATTTTATAACAGAATAGAATCACATTTTGTATTTACTTTAAAACAGAGTACATTTAGAGGGTATATATATTTTATTACAGAGTCCAAAGGACGTAGTATTTATTTTAAAACTGAGTACACATAGAGGTTATATATTTTATATAAGAGAGTACAAAGTGAGGGTGAATATTTTCTATAACCGAGTAGAATCACAGGTTGTATTTATTTCTAAAACAGAGTAAAGTTAGAGGGAGTATATTTTTTACAACAGAGTACAAAAGGAGGTAGTATTTATTTTAAAACTGAGTACACATGGAGGGTTTATATTTTATATAAGAGAGGACAAAGCGAGAGTGAATATTTTATGTAACAGAGAAGAATCACAGGTTGTATTTACTTGAAAACAGAGTACTTGTAGAGGGAGTATATATTTTATAATAGAGAACAAATTTAGGGTGTATAATTTTTACAACAGTGTAGAAATAGAAGGTGTACTTATTTTAAAACAGAGCACATTTAGAGACTGCATATTTTTATTACAGAGTACAAAAGGAGGTAGTATTTATTTTAAAACTGAGTACACATGGAGGGTATATATTTTACATAAGAGAGTACAAAGTGAGGGTGAATATTTTCTATAGCAGAGTGGAAACACAGAATGCATTTACTTTAAAACAGACTACATTTAGAGGGTGTATATTTTTATAACAAAGTACAAAAGGATGTAGTATTTATTTTAAAACTGAGTACACATTGAGGGTGTATATTTTATATAAGATAGAAGAAAATGAGGGTTAATATTTTCTATAACACAGCAGAATCACAGGTTGTATTTACCTTAAAACAGAGTACCGGTAGAGGGAGTATATTTTTTATAACAGAGTACAAATTTAGGGTGTATAATTTTTACAGCAGTGTAGAAACAGGAAGTGTATTTATTTTAAAACAGAGTACAGGCAGAGGGTGTATATTTTTATAACAGAGTACAAAAGGAGGTAGTATTTATTTTAAAACTGAGTACACATAGAGGGTATATATTTTATATAAGAGAGAAAAAAGTGAGGGTGAATATTTTCAATAACAGAGTACAATCACAGGTTGTATTTACTTTAAAGCAGAGTACCTGTAAAGGGTGTATATTTTTTATAACAGTAATATAGGAGGTAGTATTTATTTTAAAACTGAGTCCACATGGAGGGTATATTTTTCATATAAGAGGCTACAAAGTGAAGGTGAATATTTTCTATAAGAGAGTAGAATCACAGGTTGTATTTACTTTAAACAGAGTACCGGTAGAGGGAGCATATTTTTTAAAACAGAGTACAAATTCAGGGTGTTTAATTTTTACAACAGTGTAGAAATAGAAGATGTATTTATTTTAAAACAGAGTATATTAAGAAGGTGTATATTTTTTATAACAGATTACAAAAGGTGGTAGTATTTATTTTAAAACTGAGAACACATAGAGGGTGTATATTTTATATAAGTGAGTACAAAGTGAGGGTGAATATTTTCTATAACAGAGTAGAATCACAGGTTGTATTTACTTTAAAACAGACTACAGGTAGAGGGAGTAAATTTTTTATAACAGAGTACAAATTTAGGGTGTATAATTTTTAAAATAGTGTAGAAATAGAGGCTGTATTTATTTGAAAGCAGAGTACATTTATAGGGTGCATATATTTTATAACAGAGTACAAAAGGAGGCAGTATTTATTTTAAAACTGAGTACCCATGGAGGGTATATATTTTATATGAGAGAGTACAAAGTGAGGGTGAATATTTTCTATAACAGAGTAGAATCACAGGTTGTATTTACTTTAAAACAGACTACAGGTAGAGGGAGTAAATTTTTTATAACAGAGTACAAATTTAGGGTGTATAATTTTTAAAATAGTGTAGAAATAGTGGCTGTATTTATTTGAAAGCAGAGTACATTTATAGGGTGCATATATTTTATAACAGAGTACAAAAAGAGGTAGTATTTATTTTAAAACTGAGTACCCATGGAGGGTATATATTTTATATAAGAGAGTACAAAGTGAGGGTGAATATTTTCTATAAC
This sequence comes from Ateles fusciceps, assembly GCA_036589455.1. Classification (NCBI taxonomy): domain Eukaryota; kingdom Metazoa; phylum Chordata; class Mammalia; order Primates; family Atelidae; genus Ateles; species Ateles fusciceps. The sequence goes on along the minus strand of JAZHEH010001808.1, from coordinate 11,654 downwards.
AGAGTAGAATCACAAGTTGTATTTACTTTAAAAAAAAGTACCGGTAGAGAGTGTATATTTTTTATAACAGAGAACAAAAGGAGGTAGTATTTATTTTAAAACTGAGTACATATGGAGGGTATATATTTTATATAAGAGATTACAAAGTGAAAGTGTATATTTTGTATAACAGAGTAGAATCATAGGTTGTATTTACCTTAAAACAGAGTACCGGTAGAGGGAGAACATTTTTTATAACACAGTACAAATTTAGCGTGTATAATATTTACAACAGTGTTGAAATAGAAGGTGTATTTATTTTAAAAGAGTGTACATTTGGAGGGTGTATATTTTTCATAACAGAGTACAAAAGGAGGTGGTATGTATTTTAAAACTGAGAACAGATGGAGGGTATATATTTTATATAAGAGAGTACAAAGTAAGGGTGAATATTTTGTATAAGAGAGTAGAATCACAAGTTGTATTTACTTTAAAACAGAGTACCGGTACAGGGTGTATATTTTTTATAACGGAGTAAAAAAGGTGGTAGTATTTATTTCAAAACTGAGTACACATATAGGGTATAAATTTTATATAAGAGAGTACAAGGTGAGGGTGAATATTTTGTATAACAGAGAAGAATCAAAGGTTGTATTTACTTGAAAACAGAGTACTGGTAGAGGGAGTACATATTTTATAACAGAGTAAAAATTTAGGGTGTATAATTTTTACAACAGTGTAGAAATAGAAGGTGTACTTATTTTAAAACAGAGTACACTTAGAGGCTGTGTATTTTTTGTAACAGTACAAAAGTATTTAGTATTTATTTTAAAACTGGGTACACATGGAGGTTATATATTTTATATAAGAGAGTACAAAGTGAGATTGAATATTTTCTATAACAGAGTAGAATCACAGGTTGTATTTACTTTAAAACAGAGTACTGGTAGAGGGAGTATGTTTTTTATAACAGAATACAAATTTAGGGTGTATAATTTTTACAAGAGTGTAGAAATAGAAGGAGTATTTATTTTAAAACAGAGTACCAGTAGAGGATGTATATTTTTTATTACAGAGTACAAAAACAGGTAGTATTTATTTTAAAACTGAGTACTCAAGGAGGGTATATATTTTATATAAGAGAGTAGAAAGTATGGGTGAATATTTTCTATAACAGAGTAGAATCACAGGTTGTATTTATTTTAAAGCACAGTACCGGAAGTGGGAGTATATTTTTTATAACAGAGTACAAATTTAGGGTGTATAATTTTTACAACAGTGTAAAAAGAGAAGGTGTATTTCCTTTAAAACTGAGTACATTTAGAGGGTGTATTTTTTTTTAACAGAGAACAAATGGAGGTAGTGTTTATTTTAAAACTGAGTACACATGAAGGGTATATATTTTATATATGAGAGTTAAAAATGAGGGTGAATATTTTCTATAACAGAGTAGATTAACTTGTTGTATTAACTTTAAAACAGAGTGCAGGCAGAAGGTGTAAATATTTTATAACAGAGTACAAAATGAGGTGATATTTATTTTAAAATTGAGTACACATGGAGGGTACAAATTTAATATATGTGAGTAATAAGCGAGGGTGAATATTTTGTATAACAGAGTAGAAACACAGGTTGTATTTACTTTAAAACAGAGTACCGGTAGAGGGTGTTTATTTTTTAAAACAGAGCACAAATTTCTGGTGTATTATTTTTACAACAGTGTAGAAATAGAAGGTATATTTATTTTAAAACACAGTACATTTAGAGTGTGTAAATATTTATATCAGTGTACTAAAGGAGGTAGTATTTATTTTAAAACTCAGTACACATGGAGGGTATATATTTTATATAAGAGAGTACAAAGCGAGGGTGAATATTTTCTATAACACAGTAGAATCACAGGTTGTATTTACTTTAAACAGAGTACCTGTAGAGGGAGGATATTTTTTAAAACATTGTACACATTAGGGTGTTTAATTTTTACAATAGTGTTGAAATAGAAGGTGTTTTTATTTTAAAACAGAGTACATTAAAAGGTGTGTATTTTTTATAACAGAGTACAAAAGGAGGTAGTATTTCTTTTAAATCTGAGTACACATGGAGGGTGTATATTTTATATAAGAGAGTACAAAGTTAGGGTGAGTATTTTCTATAACAGAGTAGAATTACAGGTTGTATTTACGTTAAAACAGTGTACCTGTAGAGGGAGTATATTTTTTATAACAGAGTACAAAATGAGGTAGTATTTAATTTCAAACTGAGTACACGTGGAGGGCATATATTTTATATAAGAGAGTAAAAAGTGAGGTGAATATTTTGGATAACACATTCGAATCACAGGTTGTATTTACTTTAAAACAGAGTAAATGTAGATTGTGTATATTTTTTATAACAGTGTAAAAAAGGAGGTAGTTTTTATTTTAAAACTGAGTACACATAGAGGGTATATATTTTATATAAGACAGTACAAAGTGAGGGTGAATATTTTCTATAACAGAGTAGAATCACAGGATGTATTTACTTTAAAACAGAGTACATTTACAGGGTGTATATTTTTTATAACAGAGTACAAAGGAGGTAGTATTTACTTTAAATTGAGTACACATGGAGGGTATATATTTTATATAAGAGAGTACAAAGTGAGGGTGAATATTTTCTATAACAGAATAGAATCACATTTTGTATTTACTTTAAAACAGAGTACAATTAGAGGGTGTATATTTTTATTACAGAGTCCAAAGGACGTAGTATTTATTTTAAAACTTAGTACACATAGAGGTTATATATTTTATATAAGAGAGTGCAAAGTGAGGGTGAATATTTTCTATAACAGTGTAGAATCACAGGTTGTATATACTTGTAAAACAGAGTAAAGGTAGAGGGAGTATATTTTTTACAACAGAGTACAAAAGGAGGTAGTATTTATTTTAAAACTGAGAATACATAGAGGGTTTATATTTTATATAAGACAGTACAAAGTGAGAGTGAATATTTTACATAACAGAGAAGAATCACAGGTTGTATTTACTTGAAAACAGAGTACTTGTAGAGGGAGTATATATTTTATAACAGAGAACAAATTTAGGGTGTATAATTTTTACAACAGTGTAGAAATAGAAGGTGTACTTATTTTAAAACAGAGCATATTTAGAGGCTGTATATTTTTTATAACAGAGTAAAAAAGGAGGTAGTATTTATTTTAAAACTGAGTACAAATTGAGGGTATATACTTTTTATAAGAGAGTAGAAAATGAGGGTTATTATTTTCTATAACACAGTAGAATCACAGGTTGTATTTACTTTAAAAGAGAGTACCGGTAGAGGGAGTATATTTTTTATAACAGAGTATAAATTTAGGTTGTATGATTTTTACAGCAGTGTAGAAATAGGAAATGTATTTATTTTAAAACAGAGTACAGGTAGAGGGTGTATATTTTTTATAGCAGATTACAAAAGGAGGTAGTATTTATTTTAAAACTGAGTACACATGGAGGGTATATATTTAAAAGATTTTTTAAAATGAGTACACATGGAGGGTATATATTTTATATAAGACAGTACAAAGGGAGGGTGAATATTTTCTATAACAGAGTAGAATCATAGGTTGTATTTACTTTAAAAGAGAGTACCGGTATAGGAAGTGCATTTTTTATAACAGAGTAAAAATTTAGGGTGTATAATTTTAACAACAGTGTATAAATAGAAGGTGTATTTATTTTAAAACAGAGTACATTTAGAGGGTGTATATTTTTTATAACAGAGTACAAAAGGATTTAGTATTTATAATAAAACTGAGTACACATGGAGGGTGTATATTTTTTATAACAGAGTACAAAATGTGGTAGTATTTATTTTAAAACCGAGTACACATGGGGGGTATATATTTTATATAAGAGAGTTAAAAGTGAGGGTGAATATTTTCTATAACAGAGTAGAATCACATGTTCTATTTACTTTAAAACAGAGTACCAGTAGAGGGAGTCCATTTTTTATAACAGAGTACAAATTTAGGGTGTATAATTTTTGCAACTGTGTAGAAATAGAAGGTGTATTTATTTTAAAACAGAGTACATTTATAGCGTGTATATTTTTTATACCAGAGTACGAAAGGAATTATTATTTATTTTAAAACTGAGTACACATGGAGGGTATATATTTTATATAAGAGAGCACAAAGTAAGGGTGAATATTTTCTATAACAGAGTAGAATCACAGGTTGTGTTTACTTTAAAACAGATTACCGGTAGAGGGAGTATATTTTTTATAATAGAGTACAAATTTAGGGTGCATAATTTTTACGACAGTGTAGAAATAGAAAGTGTATTTATTTTAAAACGGAATACATTAAGAGGGTGTATAGTTTTATAACAGTAAAAAAGGAGGTAGTATTTATTTTAAAACGGAGTATATATGGAGGGTATATATTTTATATAAGAGAGTACAAAGTGAGGGTGAATATTTTCTATAATGGAGTAGAATCACAGGATGTATTTACTTTAAAACAGAGTACCGGTAGAGGGAGTATATTTTTTATACTGGAGTAAAAATTTAGGGTGTATAATTTTTACAACAGTGTAGAATTAGAAGGTGTATTTCTTTAAAAACAGAGTATATTTAGAGGGTCTATATTTTTTATAAGAGAGTACGAAAGGAGGTAGCCTTTATTTTAAAACTGTGTACACATGGAGGGTATATATTTAATATAAGAGAGTAAAAATTGAGGGGTGAATATTTTGTATAACAGAGTTGAATCACAGGTTGTATTTACTTTAAAACAGAGTAACGGTAGAGGGAGTATATTTTTTATAACAGAGTACAAAAGGAGGAAGTATTTGTTTTAAAACTGAGGACACATGGAGGATATATATTTTATATAAGAGAGTACAAAGAGAGGCCGAATATTTTCTATAACATAGTAGAATCACAGGTTGGATTTACTTTAAAACAGAGTATCGCTATAGGGAATATGTTTTTTATAATGGATTACGAAAGGAGGTAGTATTTATTTTAAAACTGAGTGCACATGGAGGGCATATATTTTATGTAAGAGATTACAAAGTGAGGGTGAAGAGTTTCTATAACAGAGTAGAATCACTATTTGCATTTACTTTAAAACAGAGTACCGGTAGAGGGAGTATATTTTTTATAACAGTACAATTTTAGGATGTATAATTTTTACAACAGTGTAGAAAGAGAAGGTGTGTTTATTTTAAAACAGAGAACCGATAGATGGTGTGATTGTTTATATTTTGTATAACAGTGTAGAATCACAGGATGTATTTATTTTAAAACAGAGTACCGGCTGAGGGAGTCTATGTTTTATAACAGAGTACAAATTTAGGGTGCATAATTTTTACAACAGTGTAAAAATAGAAGGATTATTTATTTTAAAACAGAGTACCTGTAGAGGATGTATAATTTTTATAACAGAGTACAAAAGCAGGTAGTATTTATTTTAAAACTGAGTACACATGGAGGGCATATATTTTATATAAGAGAGTAAAAAGTGAGGGTGAATATTTTCTATAACATAGCAGAATCACAGATTGTATTTACTTTAAAACAGAGTACCGGTAGAGGGTGTATATTTTTTAAAACAGAGTACAAATTTATGGTGTATAATTTTTACAACAGTGTAGAAATAGAAGGTATATATTTTTTAAAACACAGCATATTAAGAGTGTGTAAATTTTTTATATCAGTGTACTAAAGGAGGTAGTATTTATTTTAAAACTGAGTACACGTGAAGGTTATATATTTTATATAAGAGAGTACAAAGTGAGGGTGAATATTTTCTATAAGAGAGTAGAATCACAGGTTGTATTTACTTTAAACAGAGTACCGGTAGAGGGAGCATATTTTTTAAAACAGAGTGCAAATTCAGGGTGTTTAATTTTTACAACAGTGTAGAAATAGAAGGTGTATGTATTTTAAAACAGAGTACATTTTGAGGGTGTATATTTTTTATAACAGAGTACAAAAGTACGTAGTATTTATTTTAAAACTGAGAACATATGGAGTTTATATATTTTATATAAGAGAGTACAAAGTGAGGGTGAATATTTTGTATAATAGAGTAGAATCTCAGGTGTATTTACTTTAAAACAGAGTACCGGTAGCGGGAGTTTATTTTTTATAACAGAGTACAAATTTAGGGTGTATAATTTTAACAACAGTGTAGAAATAGAAGGTGTATTTATTTTAAAACAGAGTACACTTAGAGGGTGTATATTTTTTATAACGGTGTACAAAAGGAGGTAGTATTTAATTTAAAGCTGAGTACACATGGATGGTATATATTTTATATAAGAGAGTACAAAGTGAGGGTGAATATTTTCTGTTACAGAGTAGAATAACTGGTTGTATTTACTTTAAAACAGAGTACCAGTAGAGTGTGTATAATTTCTATAACAGAGTGAAAAAGGGGGTAGTATTTATTTTAAAACTCAGTACACATAGAGGGTATATATTTTATGTCAGAGAGTACAATGTGAGGGTGAATATTTTCTAAAACAGAGTAGAATCACAGGTTGTATTTACTTTAAAACAGAGTACTGGTAGAGGGAGTATATTTTTTATTACAGAGTACAAATTTAGGGTTTATAATATTTAGAACAGTGTAGAAATAGAAGGTGTATTTATTTTAAAACAGATACATTTAGAGGGTGTGTATTTTTTATAACAGAGTACAAAAGGAGGTAGTATTTATTTTAAAACTGAGTATACATGGAATGTATATATATTATAAAAGAGAGTACAAATTGACTGAATATTTTCTATAACAGAGTAGAGTCACAGGTTGTATTTACTTTAAAACAGAGTACCGGTAGAGGGAGTATGTTTTTTATAACAGAGTACAAATTTAGGGTGTATAATTTTTACAACAGTGTAGAAATAGAAGGTGTATTTCCTTTAAAACAGAGTACATTTAGAGGGTGTATATTTTTTTTAACAGAGAACAAATGGAGGTAGTGTTTATTTTTAAAACTGAGTACACATGGGGGGTATATATTTTATATATGAGAGTTAAAAATGAGGGTGAATATTTTCTATAACAGAGTAGAGTAACATTTTGTATTAACTTTAAAACAGAGTACTGGTAGAAGGTGTAAATATTTTATAACAGAGTATAAAATGAGGTGATACTTATTTTAAAATTGAGTACACATGGAGGGTACAAATTTAATACATGTGAGTAATAAGTGAGGGTGAATATTTTGTATAATAGAGTAGAATCACAGGTTGTATTTACTTTAAAACGGAGAACTGGTAGAGGGAGTATAGTTTTTATAACAGAGTAGAAAAGGAAGTAGTATTTATTTTAAAACTGAGTACACATGGAAGGTATATAATTTATGTAAGAGAGTAGAAAGTGATTGTGAATATTTTCTATAACATAGTAGAATCACAGGTTGTATATACCTTAAAACAGAGTACCGTTAGAGGGAGTATATTTTTTATAACAGAGTACAAAATGAGGTAGTATTTATTTTAAAACGGAGTACAAATGGAGGGTATATATTTAATATAAGAGAGTACAAATTAAGGGTGAATATTTTGTATAAAAGAGTAGAATCACAGGTTGTATATACTTTAATACAGAGTACCGTTAGAGGGAGTATATTTTTTATAACAGAGTACAAAAGGAGGTAGTATTTATTTCAAAAGTGAGTATACATGGAGTGTATATATTTTATATAAGAGAGTACAAAGTGAGGGTGAACCTTTTCTATTACATAGCACAATCACAGGTTGTATTTACTTTTAAAACAGAGTGCCGGTAGAGGGAGTATGTTTTTTATAACAGAGTACAATTTTAGGGTGTATAATTTTTACAGCAGTGTAGAAATAGAAGGTGTATTTATTTTAAAACAGAGTGCATTTAGAGGGTCTATATTTTTATAAGAGAGTACGAGAGGAGGTAGCATTTATTTTAAAACTGAGTACACATGGAGGGTTATTGGAGGGTATATATTTTATATAAAGAGAGTACGAAGTGAGGGTGAATATTTTCTATAACAGAGTAGAATCCCAGGTTGTATTTACTTTAAAACAGAGTACTGGTAGAGGGAGTATATTTTTTATAACAGAGTACAAATTTAGGGTATATAATTTTTACAACAGTGTAGAAATAGAAGCTGTATTTATTTTAAAAGAGAGTACCGGTTGAGGCTGTATATTTTTTATAAAAGAGTACAAAAGTGGCATTATTTATTTTAAAACTGTGTACACATGGGGGGTACATATTTTATATAAGACAGTACAAAGTGATAGTTTATATTTTCTATAGCAGTGCAGAATCACAGGATGTATGTACTTTAAAACACAGTAACGGTAGAGGGAGTATATTTTTTATAACAGAGTAAAAATTTAGTGTGTATGCTTTTTACAACAGTGTAGAAATAGAAGGTGTATTTATTTTAAAACAGAGTACATTTAGAGGGTGTATATTTTTTATAACAGAGTACAAAACGAGGTATTATTTATTTTAAAACTGAGTACACATGGCGGGTATATATTTTATATAATAGAGTACAAAGTGAGGGTGAATATTTTCTATAACAGAGTGGAATCACAGGTGGTATTTACTTTAAAACAGAGTACCGGTCGAGGGTGTATAGTTTTTATAACAGAGTACAAAAGGACGTAATATTTATTTTAAAACTGAGCACACATGGAGGGTATGTTTTTTATATAAGAGAGTACAAAGTGAGGGTGAATATTTTCTATAACAGAGTGGAATCACTGGTTGCATTTACTTTAAAACAGAATACCGGTCAAGGGTGTATATTTTTATAACAGAGTACAAAAAGAGGTAGTATTTATTTTAAAAGTGAGTACATATGGCGGGTATATATTTTACGTAAGAGAGTAGAAAGTGAGGGTGAATATTTTCTATAACAGAGTAGAATCACAGGACACATTTACTTTAAAACAGAGAAACAGTATAGGGAGTACATTTTTTATAATAAAGTACAAATTTAGGGGGTATAATTTTTACAACAGTGTAGAAATATAATGTGTATTTATTTTAAAACAGAGTACATTTAGAGGGTGCATATTTTTAATAACAGAGTACAAAAGGAGGTAGTATTTAATTTAAAGCTGAGTACACATGGAGGGTATATATTTTATATAAGAGAGTACAAAGTGAGGGTGAATATTTTCTATTACAGAGTAGAATCACTGGTTGTATTTACTTTAAAACAGAGTACAGGTAGAGTGTGTATATTTTCTATAACAGAGTGCAAAAGGGGATAGTATTTATTTTAAAACTGAGTACACATAGAGGGTATATATTTTATAACAGAGAGTACAATGTGAGGGTGAATATTTTCTATAACAGAATAGAATCACAGGTTGTATTTACTTTAAAACTGAGTACCAGTAGAGGGGGTTCATTTTTTATAACAGAGTACAAATATAGGGTGTATAATTTTTACAACAGTGTAGAAACAAACTAGTATTTATTTTAAAACCGAGTACATTTAGAGGGTGTATATTTTATATAACAGAGTACAAAAGGAGGAAGTATTCATTTTAAAACTGAGAACACATGGAAGGTATATATTTTTTATAAGACAGTACAAAGTGAGGGTGAATATTTTCTATAACAGAGTAGAATCACAGTTTGTATTTACTTTAAAACAGAGTGCTGGTAGAAGGTGTAAATATTTTATGACAGAGTACAAAATGAGGTGATGTTTATTTTAAAATTGAGTACACATGGAGGGTACAAATTTATTATATGTGAGTAATAAGCGAGGGTGAATATTTTGTATAACAGAGTAGAATCACATGTTGTATTTACTTTAAAATGGAGTACAGGTAGAGGGAGTACAGTTTTTATAACAGAGTAGAAAATGAAGTAGTATTTATTTTTAAAACTGAGTACACATGGAAGGTATATAATTTATATAAGAGAGTAGAAAGTGATTGTGAATATTTTCTATAACATAGTAGAATCACAGGTCGTATATACTTTAAAACAGAGTACCGTTAGAGGGAGTATATTTTTTATAACAGAATACAAAATGAGGTAGTATTTATTTTAAAACGGAGTACAAATGGAGGGTATACATTTAATATAAGAGAGTACAAATTGAGGGTGAATATTTTGTATAACAGAGTAGAATCACAGGTTGTATATACTTTAAAACAGAGTACCGTTAAAGTTAGTATATTTTTTATAACAGAGTACAAAAGGAGGTAGTATTTATTTTAAAACTGAGTACACATGGAGTGTATATATTTTATATAAGAGATTACAAAGTGAGGGTGAATATTTTCTATTACATAGCGGAATCACAGGTTGTATTTACGTTAAACCAGAGTGCCGGTAGAGGGAGTATGTTTTTTATAACAGAGTACAATATTAGGGTGTATAATTTTTACAGCAGTGTAGAAATAGAAGGTGTATTTATTTTAAAACAGAGAACCAGTAGATGGTGTATATTTATTATAACAGAGTAAAAAAGGAGGCAGTATTTATTTTAAAACTGAGTAAACATGGGGAGTATATATTTTATATAAAACAGTAAAATGTGATTGTTTATATTTTCTATAACAGTGCAGAATCACAGGATGTATTTATTATAAAACAGAGTACCGGCAGAGGGGAGTATATGTTTTATAACAGAGTACAAATTTAGGGTGCATAATTTTTACAACAGTGTAGAAATAGAAGGTGTATTTATTTTAAAACAGAGTACATTTAGAGGGTGTAGATTTTTTATAACAGAGTATAAAAAGGAGGTAGTATTTATTTTAAAACTGAGTACACATGGAGGGTGTATATTTTATATAAGATAGTACAAAGTGAGTGTGAACATTTTCTTTTTTTTTTTTTTTTTTTTTTTTAATTTTTTTTTTTTTATTGCATTTTAGGTTTGGGGGTACATGTGAAGAACATGGAAGATTGTTGCATAGGTACACACATGGCAGTGTGATTTGCTGCCTTCCTCCCCATCACCTATATCTGGCATTTCTCCCCATGCTATCCCTCCCCCAACTCCCCACCCCCCCACTATCCCTCCCCTTTCCCCCCCCCCGACAGACCCCAGTGTGTGATACTCCCCCTCCCTGTGTCCATGTGTTCCCACTGTTCAACACCCGCCTATGAGTGAGAACATGTGGTGTTTGATTTTCTGTTCCTGTGTCAGTTTGCTGAGAATGATGGTTTCCAGGTTCATCCATGTCCCTACAAAGGACACGAACTCATCGTTTTTGATGGCTGCATAATATTCCATGGTGTATATGTGCCACATTTTCCCTGTGCAGTCTATCATCGATGGGCATTTGGGTTGGTTCCAGGTCTTTGCTATTGTAAACTGTGCTGCAATGAACATTCGTGTGCATGTGTCCTTATAGTAGAACGATTTATAGTCTTTTGGATATATATCCAGTAATGGGATTGCTGGATCAAATGGAATTTCTATTTCTAGGTCCTTGAGGAATCGCCACACCGTCTTCCACAATGGTTCAACTAATTTACACTCCCCACCAACAGTGTAAAAGCGTTCCTATTTCTCCACATCCTCTCCAGCATCTGTTGTCTCCAGATTTTGTAATGATCGCCATTCTAACTGGCGTGAGATGGTATCTCAATGTAGTTTTGATTTGCATTTCTCTAATGACCAGTGATGATGAGCATTTTTTCATATGTTTGTTGGCTT
>JAZHEH010001807.1:0-22006 GCA_036589455.1 Ateles fusciceps | reverse complement strand
TAACAGAGTACAAAAGGAGGTAGTATTTATTTTAAAAGTCAGTACACATGGAAGGTATATGTTTTATATAAGCGAGTACAAAGTGAGGGTGAATATTTTCTATAACAGAGTAGAATCACAGGTTGTACTTACTTTAACACAGAGTACTGGTAGAGATTTTATATTCTTAATAACAGTGTACAAATGGAGGTAGTATTTATTGTAAAACTGAGTACATATGGAGGGGGATGTATTTTATATAAGAGAGTCCAATTTGAGGATGAAATATTTTTTATAACATACAAGAATCACTGTTGGGTTTTACTTCAAAACAGAGTAAAGCAGACCGTGTATATTTTATATCACAGAGTACAAATTTAGGGTGTACAATTTTTACAACAGTGAAGAAATAGAAGGTGTATTTACTTGAAAACAGAGTACCGGCAGAGGGAGTATATTTTTAATCACAGAGTACAGAAGGATTTAGTATTTATTTTAAAACTGAGTACACAGGGAGGTTATATATTTTATATGAGTGAGTAATAAAGGGATGGTGAATATTTTCTATAACAGAGTAGAATCAGAGGTTGTATTTACTTTAAAACAGAGTACCGGGAGATTGAGTATATATTTTATCACAGAGTGTACAAATTTAGGGTGTACAATTTTAGCAATAGTGTACAATAAGAGGGTGTATTTACTTTAAAGCAGAGTACCGGTAGAGGGTGTATATTTTTTATAATAGAGTACAAAGTTAGGGTGTACAATTTTTACACCAGTGTAGAAATAGAAGATTTTTTTATTTTAAAACAGAGTACATGTAGAGGGTGTATATTTTTTATAACAGAGTACAAAAGGAGGTAGTATTTATTTCAAAACTGAGTACAGATGGGAGGGTAAATATTTTATATAAGAGAGTACAAAGTGAGGGTGAATATTTTCTATAACAGAGTAGAATCACAGGTTATATTTTCTTTAAAACAGAGTACCGGCAGAGGGAGTATATTTTTATAACAGAGTACACATTTAGGGGTACAATTTTACAACAGTGTAAAAATAAGTGGTGTATTTATTTTAAAACAGAGTACGGGAGAGGGAGTATATTTTTTATCACAGAGTACAAAGTTAGGGTGTATATTTTTTATACCAGTGTAGAAACAGAAGGTGTATTTACTTTAAAACCGAGTCCCGGTAGAGGGTGTATATTTTTTAAATCACAGAGTACAAAAGGTGGCAGTATTTATTTTAAAACTGAGTACACAAGGAGGGTATATATTTTATATAAGAGAGTAAAAAGTGAGGGTGAATATTTTCTATAACAGAGTAGAATCTCAGGTTGTATTTACTTTAAAACAGAGTACCGGTTGACGGGAGTATATTATTTATAACAGAGTACAAATGTAGGTAGTATTTATTTTAAAACTGAGTACACAGGGAGGGTATATATTTTATATAACAGAGTACAAAGTGAGGGTGAATATTTTCTATAACAGAGTAGAATCACAGGGTGTATTTACTTTAAAACAGAGCACCGGCAGAGTGAGTATATATTTTATCACAGAGTGTACAAATTTAGGGTGTACAATTTTAACAATAGTGTAGAATAAGAAGGTGTATTTACTTTAAAGCAGAGTACCGCTAGAGGGTGTATATTTTTTATAATAGAGTACAAAGTAAGGGTGTATAATTTTTACAACAGTGTAGAAATACAAGATTTATTTATTTTAAAACAGAGTACATTTAGAGGGTGTCTATTTTTATAACAGAGTACAAAAGGAGGTAGTATTTATTTTAAAACTGAGTACACAGGGAGGGTATATATTTTATATAAGAGAGTACAAAGTGAGGGTGAATATTTTATATATAACAGAGTAGAATCACAGGTTGTATTTATTTTAAAACAGAGTACCAGCAGAGGGAGTATATTTTTTATAACAGAGTACAAAAGGAGGTAGTATTTATTTTAAAACTGAGTACACAGGGAGGGTATATATTTTATATAAGAGTGTACAAAGTGAGGGTGAATATTTTCTAAAACAGAGTAGAATCACAGGTTGTATTTACTTTAAAACAGAGTACCGGAGAGGGAGTATATTTTTATAAGAGAGTACAAATTTAGGGTGTATAGTTTCTAACAAACAGTGAGAAATACAAGGTGTATTTATTTTAAAACATAGTACCGGCAGAGGGAGTATATTTTTAATCACAGAGTACAAAAGGAGGTAGTATTTATTTTAAAACTGAGGACACAGGGAGGGGATATATTTTATATAAGAGTGTACAAAGTGAGGGTGAATATTTTCTATAACAGAGTAGAATTACAGGTTGTATTTACTTTAAAACACTATACCGCTAGACGGTAGTATATTTTTTATAACAGAGTACAATTTTAGGGTGTACAATTTTTACAACAGTGTAGAAACAGAAGGTGTATTTATTTTAAGGCAGAGTACATTTAGAGGGTGTGTATTATTTATAACAGGGTACAAGATAAGGTTGTATTTATTTTAAAACTGAGTACACAGGGAGGGCATATATTTTATATAAGAGAGTACAAAGTGAGAGTGAATATGTTCTATAACATAGTAGAATCACGGGTGGTATTTACTTTAAAACAGAGTACCGGAAGACGGTGTATATTTTTTATAACAGAGTACAAAATGTGGTAGTATTTATTTCAAAACTGAGTACACAGGGAGGGGATATATTTTATATAAGAGAGTACAAAGCGAGTTTGATTATTTTCTAAAACAGGGTAGAATCACAGGTTGTATTTACTTTAAAACAGAGTACCGGCAGAGGGAGAATATTTATTATAACAGAGTAAAAATTTAGGGTGTACAATTTTTACAACAGTGTAGAAACAGAAGGTGTATTTACTTTAAAACAGAGTACCGGTAGAGGGAGTATATTTTTTATCACAGAGTACAAAAGGAGTTAGTATTTATTTTAAAACTGAGTACACAGGGAGGGGATATATTTTATATAAGAGAGTACAAAGTGAGGGTGAATATTTCCTATAACAGAGTAGAATCGTAGGTTGTATTTACTTTAAAACAGAGTACCGTCAGAGGGAGTATATTTTTTATGACAGAGTACAAATTTAGGGTGTACAATTTTACAACAGTGTAGAAACAGATGGTGTATTTACTTTAAAACAGAGTATCGGAAGAGGGAGTATATTTTTTATCACAGAGTACAAATTTAGGGTGTACAATTTTTACAACAGTGAAGAAATAGAAGGTGTATTTACTTTAAAACAGAGTACCGGCAGAGGGAGTATATTTTTTATCACAGAGTACAGAAGGATTTAGTATTTATTTTAAAACTGAGTACACAGGGAGGTTATATATTTTATATAAGAGAGTACAAAGTGATGGTGAATATTTTCTATAACAGAGTAGAATCACAAGATGTATTTACTTTAAAACAGAGTACCGGCAGAGGGAGTATATTTTTTATCACAGAGTACAAAAGGAGTTAGTATTTATCTTAAAACTGAGTACACAGGGAGGGTATATATTTTATATAAGACAGTACAAAGTGAGGGTGAGTATTTTCTAAAACAAACAGAGGAGAATCACAGGTTGTATTATTTTAAAACATAGTACCAGCAGAGGAAGTATATTTTTATCACAGAGTACAAAAGGAGGTAGTATTTATTTTAAAACTGAGGACACAGGGAGGGGGATATATTTTATATAAGAGTGTACAAAGTGAGGGTGAATATTTTCTATAACAGAATAGAATTACATGTTGTATTTACTTTAAAACACTATACCGCTAGACGGTATATATTTTTTATAACAGAGTACAATTTTAGGGTGTACAATTTTTACAACAGTGTAGAAACAGAAGGTGTATTTATTTTAAGGCAGAGTACATTTAGAGGGTGTGTATTATTTATAACAGGGTACAAGATAAGGTTGTATTTATTTTAAAACTGAGTACACAGGGAGGGCATATATTTTATATAAGAGAGTACAAAGTGAGAGTGAATATGTTCTATAACATAGTAGAATCACGGGTGGTATTTACTTTAAAACAGAGTACCGGAAGACGGTGTATATTTTTTATAACAGAGTACAAAATGTGGTAGTATTTATTTCAAAACTGAGTACACAGGGAGGGAATATATTTTTTATAAGAGAGTACAAAGCGAGTTTGATTATTTTCTAAAACAGGGGTAGAATCACAGGTTGTATTTACTTTAAAACAGAGTACCGGCAGAGGGAGAATATTTATTATAACAGAGTAAAAATTTAGGGTGTACAATTTTTACAACAGTGTAGAAACAGAAGGTGTATTTACTTTAAAACAGAGTACCGGCAGAGGGAGTATATTTTTTATCACAGAGTACAAAAGGAGTTAGTATTTATTTTAAAACTGAGTACACAGGGAGGGGATATATTTTATATAAGAGAGTACAAAGTGAGGGTGAATATTTCCTATAACAGAGTAGAATCGTAGGTTGTATTTACTTTAAAACAGAGTACCGTCAGAGGGAGTATATTTTTTATGACAGAGTACAAATTTAGGGTGTACAATTTTACAACAGTGTAGAAACAGATGGTGTATTTACTTTAAAACAGAGTATCGGAAGAGGGAGTATATTTTTTATCACAGAGTACAAATTTAGGGTGTACAATTTTTATACCAGTGAAGAAAAAGAAGGTGAATTTACTTTAAAACCGAGTCCCGGTAGACGGTGTATTTTTTTTAAATAACAGAGTACAAAAGGAGGCAGTATTTATTTTAAAACTGAGTATACAGGGAGGGTGTATATTTTATATAAGAGAGTAAAAAGTGATGGTGAATATTTTCTATAACAGAGTAGAATCACAGGTTGTATTTACTTTAAAACAGAGTACCGGTTGACGGGGTATATTATTTATAACAGAGTACAAAAGGAGGTAGTATTTATTTTAAACCTGAATACACAGGGAGGGTATATGTTTTATATAAGAGAGTACAAAGTGAGGGTGAATATTTTCTATAACAGAGTAGAATCACAGGATGTATTTACTTTAAAACAGAGTACCGGCAGATTGAGTATATATTTTATCACAGAGTGTACAAATTTAGGGTGTACAATTTTAACAATAGTGTAGAATAAGAAGGTGTATTTACTTTAAAGCAGAGTACCGCTAGAGGGTGTATATTTTTTATAATAGAGTACAAAGTAAGGGTGTATAATTTTTACAACAGTGTAGAAATAGAAGATTTATTTATTTTAAAACAGAGTACATTTAGAGGGTGTCTATTTTTTATAACAGAGTACAAAAGGAGGCAGTATTTATTTTAAAACTGAGTACACTGGGAGGGTTAATATTTTATATAAGAGAGTACAAAGTGCGTGTGAATATTTTATATATCATAGTAGAATCACAGGTTATATTTTCTTTAAAACAGAGTACCGGCAGAGGGAGTATATTTTATATCACAGAGTACAAATTTAGGGTGTACAATTTTTACAACAGTGTAGAAATAGAAGGTGTATTTACTTTAAAACAGAGTACCGGCAGAGGGAGTATATTTTTTATCACAGAGTACAGAAGGATTTAGTATTTATTTTAAAACTGAGTACACAGGGAGGTTATATATTTTATATAAGAGAGTACAAAGTGATGGTGAATATTTTCTATAACAGAGTAGAATCACAAGATGTATTTACTTTAAAACAGAGTACCGGCAGAGGGAGTATATTTTTTATCACAGAGTACAAAAGGAGTTAGTATTTATCTTAAAACTAGTACACAGGGAGGGTATATATTTTATATAAGACAGTACAAAGTGAGGGTGAGTATTTTCTAAAACAAACAGAGGAGAATCACAGGTTGTATTATTTTAAAACATAGTACCAGCAGAGGAAGTATATTTTTATCACAGAGTACAAAAGGAGGTAGTATTTATTTTAAAACTGAGTACACAGGGAGGGGATATATTTTATATAAGAGAGTACAAAGTGAGGGTGAATATTTTCTATAACAGAGTAGAATTATAGGTTGTATTTACTTTAAAACAGAGTACCGCTAGAGGGAGTATATTTTTTATGACAGAGTACAAATTTAGGGTGTACAATTTTTACAACAGTGTAGAAACAGATGGTGTATTTACTTTAAAACAGAGTATCGGAAGAGGGAGTATATTTTTATCACAGAGTACAAATTTAGGGTGTACAATTTTTATACCAGTGAAGAAAAAGAAGGTGAATTTACTTTAAAACCGAGTCCCGGTAGACGGTGTATTTTTTTTAAATAACAGAGTACAAAAGGAGGCAGTATTTATTTTAAAACTGAGTATACAGGGAGGGTGTATATTTTATATAAGAGAGTAAAAAGTGATGGTGAATATTTTCTATAACAGAGTAGAATCACAGGTTGTATTTACTTTAAAACAGAGTACCGGTTAGACGGGGTATATTATTTATAACAGAGTACAAAAGGAGGTAGTATTTATTTTAAAACTGAATACACAGGGAGGGTATATGTTTTATATAAGAGAGTACAAAGTGAGGGTGAATATTTTCTATAACAGAGTAGAATCACAGGATGTATTTACTTTAAAACAGAGTACCGGCAGATTGAGTATATATTTTATCACAGAGTGTACAAATTTAGGGTGTACAATTTTAACAATAGTGTAGAATAAGAAGGTGTATTTACTTTAAAGCAGAGTACCGCTAGAGGGTGTATATTTTTTATAATAGAGTACAAAGTAAGGGTGTATAATTTTTACAACAGTGTAGAAATAGAAGATTTATTTATTTTAAAACAGAGTACATTTAGAGGGTGTCTATTTTTTATAACAGAGTACAAAAGGAGGCAGTATTTATTTTAAAACTGAGTACACTGGGAGGGTTAATATTTTATATAAGAGAGTACAAAGTGCGTGTGAATATTTTATATATCATAGTAGAATCACAGGTTATATTTTCTTTAAAACAGAGTACCGGCAGAGGGAGTATATTTTATATCACAGAGTACAAATTTAGGGGTGTACAATTTTTACAACAGTGTAGAAATAGAAGGTGTATTTACTTTAAAACAGAGTACCGGCAGAGGGAGTATATTTTTTATCACAGAGTACAGAAGGATTTAGTATTTATTTTAAAACTGAGTACACAGGGAGGGTATATATTTTATATAAGAGAGTAAAAAGTGATGGTGAGTATTTTCTATAACAGAGTAGAATCACAAGGTGTATTTACTTTAAAACAGAGTACCGGCAGAGGGAGTATATTTTTTATCACAGAGTACAAAAGGAGGTAGTATTTATTTTAAAACTGAGTACACAGGGAGGGGATATATTTTATATAAGAGAGTACAAAGTGAGGGTGAATATTTCCTATAACAGAGTAAAATCATAGGTTGTATTTACTTTAAAACAGAGTACGGGCAGAGGGAGTATATTTTTTATGACAGAGTACAAATTTAGGGTGTACAATTTTACAACAGTGTAGAAACAGATGGTGTATTTACTTTAAAACAGAGTATCGGAAGAGGGGAGTATATTTTTTATCACAGAGTACAAATTTAGGGTGTACAATTTTTATACCAGTGAAGAAAAGAAGGTGAATTTACTTTAAAACCGAGTCCCGGTAGACGGTGTATATTTTTTAAATAACAGAGTACAAAAGGAGGCAGTATTTATTTTAAAACTGAGTATACAGGGAGGGTGTATATTTTATATAAGAGAGTAAAAAGTGATGGTGAATATTTTCTATAACAGAGTAGAATCACAGGTTGTATTTACTTTAAAACAGAGTACCGGTTGACGGGGTATATTATTTATAACAGAGTACAAAAGGAGGTAGTATTTATTTTAAACCTGAATACACAGGGAGGGTATATGTTTTATATAAGAGAGTACAAAGTGAGGGTGAATATTTTCTATAACAGAGTAGAATCACAGGATGTATTTACTTTAAAACAGAGTACTAGCAGATTGAGTATATATTTTATAACAGAGTGTACAAATTTAGGGTGTACAATTTTAACAATAGTGTAGAATAAGAAGGTGTATTTACTTTAAAGCAGAGTACCGCTAGAGGGTGTATATTTTTTATAATAGAGTACAAAGTAAGGGTGTATAATTTTTACAACAGTGTAGAAATAGAAGATTTATTTATTTTAAAACAGAGTACATTTAGAGGGTGTATATTTTTTATAACAGAGTACAAAAGGAGGCAGTATTTATTTTAAAACTGAGTACACAGGGAGGGTTATATATTTTATATAAGAGAGTACAAAGTGAGGGTGAATATTTTCTATAACAGAGTAGAATCACAAGATGTATTTACTTTAAAACAGAGTACCGGCAGAGGGAGTATATTTTTATCACAGAGTACAAAAGGAGTTAGTATTTATCTTAAAACTGAGTACACAGGGAGGGTATATATTTTATATAAGACAGTACAAAGTGAGGGTGAGTATTTTCTAAAACAAACAGAGGAGAATCACAGGTCGTATTATTTTAAAACATAGTACCAGCAGAGGAAGTATATTTTTATCACAGAGTACAAAAGGAGGTAGTATTTATTTTAAAACTGAGGACACAGGGAGGGGATATATTTTATATAAGAGTGTACAAAGTGAGGGTGAATATTTTCTATAACAGAATAGAATTACATGTTGTATTTACTTTAAAACACTATACCGCTAGACGGTATATATTTTTTATAACAGAGTACAATTTTAGGGTGTACAATTTTTACAACAGTGTAGAAACAGAAGGTGTATTTATTTTAAGGCAGAGTACATTTAGAGGGTGTGTATTATTTATAACAGGGTACAAGATAAGGTTGTATTTATTTTAAAACTGAGTACACAGGGAGGGCATATATTTTATATAAGAGAGTACAAAGTGAGAGTGAATATGTTCTATAACATAGTAGAATCACGGGTGGTATTTACTTTAAAACAGAGTACCGGAAGACGGTGTATATTTTTTATAACAGAGTACAAAATGTGGTAGTATTTATTTCAAAACTGAGTACACAGGGAGGGAATATATTTTTTATAAGAGAGTACAAAGCGAGTTTGATTATTTTCTAAAACAGGGTAGAATCACAGGTTGTATTTACTTTAAAACAGAGTACCGGCAGAGGGAGAATATTTATTATAACAGAGTAAAAATTTAGGGTGTACAATTTTTACAACAGTGTAGAAATAGAAGGTGTATTTACTTTAAAACAGAGTACCGGTAGAGGGAGTATATTTTTTATCACAGAGTACAAAAGGAGTTAGTATTTATTTTAAAACTGAGTACACAGGGAGGGTATATATTTTATATAAGAGAGTACAAAGTGAGGGTGAATATTTTCTATAACAGAGTAGAATCACAAGTTGTATTTACTTTAAAACAGAGTACCGGCAGAGGGAGTATATTTTTATAACAGAGTACAAAAGGAGTTAGTATTTATTTTAAAACTAGTACACAGGGAGGGGATATATTTTATATAAGAGAGTACAAACTGAGGGTGAATATTTCCTATAACAGAGTAGAATCCTAGGTTGTATTTACTTTAAAACAGAGTACCGTCAGAGGGAGTATATATTTTATGACAGAGTACAAATTTAGGGTGTACAATTTTACAACAGTGTAGAAACAGATGGTGTATTTACTTTAAAACAGAGTATCGGAAGAGGGAGTATATTTTTTATCACAGAGTACAAATTTAGGGTGTACAATTTTTACAACAGTGTAGAAATCAGAAGGTGTATTTACTTTAAAACAGAGTACCGGCAGAGGGAGTATATTTTTTATAACAGAGTACAAAAGGAGGTAGTATTTATTTTAAAACTGAGTACACAGGGAGGGGATATATTTTATATAAGAGAGTACAAAGTGAGGGTGAATATTTTCTATAACAGAGTAGAATTGTAGGTTGTATTTACTTTAAAACAGAGTACAGGCAGAGGGAGTATATATTTTATACAGAGTACAAATTTAGGGTGTACAATTTTACAACAGTGTAGAAACAGATGGTGTATTTACTTTAAAACAGAGTACCGGAAGAGGGAGTATATTTTTTATCACAGAGTACAAATTTAGGGTGTATAGTTTTTACAACAGTGAAGAAATAGAAGGTATATTTACTTTAAAACAGAGTACCAGTTAGAGGGTGTATATTTTTTAATAACAGAGTACAAAAGGAGGTAGTATTTATTTTAAAACTGAGTATACAGGGAGGGTGTATATTTTATATAAGAGAGTACAAAGTGATGGTGAATATTTTCTATAACAGAGTAGAATCACAGGGTGTATTTACTTTAAAACAGAGTACCGGCTGAGGGAGTATATTTTTTATAACAGAGTACAGAAGGATTTAGTATTTATTTTAAAACTGAGTACACAGGGAGGGTATATATTTTATATAAGAGAGTACAAAGTGATGGTGAATATTTTCTATAACAGAGTAGAATCACAAGATGTATTTACTTTAAAACAGAGTACCGGCAGAGGGAGTATATTTTTTATCACAGAGTACAAAAGGAGTTAGTATTTATCTTAAAACTGAGTACACAGGGAGGGTATATATTTTATATAAGACAGTACAAAGTGAGGGTGAGTATTTTCTAAAACAAACAGAGGAGAATCACAGGTCGTATTATTTTAAAACATAGTACCAGCAGAGGAAGTATATTTTTATCACAGAGTACAAAAGGAGGTAGTATTTATTTTAAAACTGAGGACACAGGGAGGGGGATATATTTTATATAAGAGTGTACAAAGTGAGGGTGAATATTTTCTATAACAGAATAGAATTACATGTTGTATTTACTTTAAAACACTATACCGCTAGACGGTATATATTTTTTATAACAGAGTACAATTTTAGGGTGTACAATTTTTACAACAGTGTAGAAACAGAAGGTGTATTTATTTTAAGGCAGAGTACATTTAGAGGGTGTGTATTATTTATAACAGGGTACAAGATAAGGTTGTATTTATTTTAAAACTGAGTACACAGGGAGGGCATATATTTTATATAAGAGAGTACAAAGTGAGAGTGAATATGTTCTATAACATAGTAGAATCACGGGTGGTATTTACTTTAAAACAGAGTACCGGAAGACGGTGTATATTTTTTATAACAGAGTACAAAATGTGGTAGTATTTATTTCAAAACTGAGTACACAGGGAGGGAATATATTTTTTATAAGAGAGTACAAAGCGAGTTTGATTATTTTCTAAAACAGGGTAGAATCACAGGTTGTATTTACTTTAAAACAGAGTACCGGCAGAGGGAGAATATTTATTATAACAGAGTAAAAATTTAGGGTGTACAATTTTTACAACAGTGTAGAAACAGAAGGTGTATTTACTTTAAAACAGAGTACCGGCAGAGGGAGTATATTTTTTATCACAGAGTACAAAAGGAGTTAGTATTTATTTTAAAACTGAGTACACAGGGAGGGGATATATTTTATATAAGAGAGTACAAAGTGAGGGTGAATATTTTCTATAACAGAGTAGAATCGTAGGTTGTATTTACTTTAAAACAGAGTACCGTCAGAGGGAGTATATTTTTATGACAGAGTACAAATTTAGGGTGTACAATTTTACAACAGTGTAGAAACAGATGGTGTATTTACTTTAAAACAGAGTATCGGAAGAGGGAGTATATTTTTATCACAGAGTACAAATTTAGGGTGTACAATTTTTATAACAGTGAAGAAAAGAAGGTGAATTTACTTTAAAACAGAGTACCGGTAGAGGGAGTATATTTTTTAAATAACAGAGTACAAAAGGAGTTAGTATTTATTTTAAAACTGAGTACACAGGGAGGTTATATATTTTATATAAGAGAGTAAAAAGTGATGGTGAATATTTTCTATAACAGAGTAGAATCACAAGATGTATTTACTTTAAAACAGAGTACCGGCAGAGGGAGTATATTTTTTATCACAGAGTACAAAAGGAGTTAGTATTTATCTTAAAACTGAGTACACAGGGAGGGTATATATTTTATATAAGACAGTACAAAGTGAGGGTGAGTATTTTCTAAAACAAACAGAGGAGAATCACAGGTTGTATTATTTTAAAACATAGTACCAGCAGAGGAAGTATATTTTTATCACAGAGTACAAAAGGAGGTAGTATTTATTTTAAAACTGAGGACACAGGGAGGGGATATATTTTATATAAGAGTGTACAAAGTGAGGGTGAATATTTTCTATAACAGAATAGAATTACATGTTGTATTTACTTTAAAACACTATACCGCTAGACGGTATATATTTTTTATAACAGAGTACAATTTTAGGGTGTACAATTTTTACAACAGTGTAGAAACAGAAGGTGTATTTATTTTAAGGCAGAGTACATTTAGAGGGTGTGTATTATTTATAACAGGGTACAAGATAAGGTTGTATTTATTTTAAAACTGAGTACACAGGGAGGGCATATATTTTATATAAGAGAGTACAAAGTGAGAGTGAATATGTTCTATAACATAGTAGAATCACGGGTGGTATTTACTTTAAAACAGAGTACCGGAAGACGGTGTATATTTTTTATAACAGAGTACAAAATGTGGTAGTATTTATTTCAAAACTGAGTACACAGGGAGGGAATATATTTTTTATAAGAGAGTACAAAGCGAGTTTGATTATTTTCTAAAACAGGGGTAGAATCACAGGTTGTATTTACTTTAAAACAGAGTACCGGCAGAGGGAGAATATTTATTATAACAGAGTAAAAATTTAGGGTGTACAATTTTTACAACAGTGTAGAAACAGAAGGTGTATTTACTTTAAAACAGAGTACCGGCAGAGGGAGTATATTTTTTATCACAGAGTACAAAAGGAGTTAGTATTTATTTTAAAACTGAGTACACAGGGAGGGGATATATTTTATATAAGAGAGTACAAAGTGAGGGTGAATATTTTCTATAACAGAGTAGAATCGTAGGTTGTATTTACTTTAAAACAGAGTACCGTCAGAGGGAGTATATTTTTTATGACAGAGTACAAATTTAGGGTGTACAATTTTTACAACAGTGTAGAAACAGATGGTGTATTTACTTTAAAACAGAGTATCGGAAGAGGGAGTATATTTTTTATCACAGAGTACAAATTTAGGGTGACAATTTTTAAACAGTGAAGAAATAGAAGGTGTATTTACTTTAAAACAGAGTACGGAGAGGGAGTATATTTTTATACAGAGAAAAAGGAGTAGATTTATTTTAAAACTGAGTACACAGGGAGGGTATATATTTTATATAAGAGAGTACAAAGTGAGGGTGAATATTTCTATAACACAGTAGAATCGCAGGTTGTATTTACTTTAAAACAGAGTACTGGTAGAGGGAGTATAATTTTATATAAGAGAGTAAAAATGAGGGTGAATATTTCTATAAAGAGTAGAATCACAGGTGTATTTACTTTAAAACAAGTAACTGAAAGGAGTATATTATAAAGAGTACAATAAGGAGTAGAATTTTAAGCAGGAAAAACATAGGTGTATTACTTTAAAACAGAGTACGGCAGAGGGAGTATATTTTTTATGACAGAGTACAAATTTAGGGTGTACAATTTTACAACAGTGTAGAAACAGATGGTGTATTTACTTTAAAACAGAGTATCGGAAGAGGGAGTATATTTTTTATCACAGAGTACAAATTTAGGGTGTACAATTTTTATACCAGTGAAGAAAAAGAAGGTGAATTTACTTTAAAACCGAGTCCCGGTAGACGGTGTATTTTTTTAAATAACAGAGTACAAAAGGAGGCAGTATTTATTTTAAAACTGAGTATACAGGGAGGGTGTATATTTTATATAAGAGAGTAAAAAGTGATGGTGAATATTTTCTATAACAGAGTAGAATCACAGGTTGTATTTACTTTAAAACAGAGTACCGGTTGACGGGGTATATTATTTATAACAGAGTACAAAAGGAGGTAGTATTTATTTTAAACCTGAATACACAGGGAGGGTATATGTTTTATATAAGAGAGTACAAAGTGAGGGTGAATATTTTCTATAACAGAGTAGAATCACAGGATGTATTTACTTTAAAACAGAGTACCGGCAGATTGAGTATATATTTTATCACAGAGTGTACAAATTTAGGGTGTACAATTTTAACAATAGTGTAGAATAAGAAGGTGTATTTACTTTAAAGCAGAGTACCGCTAGAGGGTGTATATTTTTTATAATAGAGTACAAAGTAAGGGTGTATAATTTTTACAACAGTGTAGAAATAGAAGATTTATTTATTTTAAAACAGAGTACATTTAGAGGGTGTCTATTTTTTATAACAGAGTACAAAAGGAGGCAGTATTTATTTTAAAACTGAGTACACTGGGAGGGTTAATATTTTATATAAGAGAGTACAAAGTGCGTGTGAATATTTTATATATCATAGTAGAATCACAGGTTATATTTTCTTTAAAACAGAGTACCGGCAGAGGGAGTATATTTTATATCACAGAGTACAAATTTAGGGTGTACAATTTTTACAACAGTGTAGAAATAGAAGGTGTATTTACTTTAAAACAGAGTACCGGCAGAGGGAGTATATTTTTTATCACAGAGTACAGAAGGATTTAGTATTTATTTTAAAACTGAGTACACAGGGAGGTTATATATTTTATATAAGAGAGTACAAAGTGATGGTGAATATTTTCTATAACAGAGTAGAATCACAGGATGTATTTACTTTAAAACAGAGTACCGGCAGAGGGAGTATATTTTTTATGACAAAGTACAAATTTAGGGTGTAAATTTTACAACAGTGTAGAAACAGATGGTGTATTTACTTTAAAACAGAGTATCGGAGGGGAGTATATTTTTTATAACAGAGTACAAATTTAGGGTGTACAATTTTTACAACAGTGAAGAAATCAGAGGTGTATTTACTTTAAAACAGAGTACCGGCAGAGGGAGTATATTTTTATCACAGAGTACAAAAGGATGTAGTATTTATTTTAAAACTGAGTACACAGGGAGGGTATATATTTTATATAAGAGAGTACAAAGTGAGGGTGAATATTTTCTATAACAGAGTAGAATCACAGGTTGTATTTACTTTAAAACAGAGTACCGGCAGAGGGAGTATATTTTTTATAACAGAGTACAAATTTAGGGTGTAAAATTTTTACAACAGTGTAGAAACAGAAGGTGTATTTACTTTAAAACAGAGTACCGGTAGAGGGAGTATATTTTTTATCACAGAGTACAAAAGGAGTTAGTATTTATTTTAAAACTGAGTACACAGGGAGGGTATATATTTTATATAAGAGAGTACAAAGTGAGGGTGAATATTTTCTATAACAGAGTAGAATCACAGGTTGTATTTACTTTAAAACAGAGTACCGTCAGAGGGAGTATATTTTTTATGACAGAGTACAAATTTAGGGTGTACAATTTTACAACAGTGTAGAAACAGATGGTGTATTTACTTTAAAACAGAGTATCGGAAGAGGGAGTATATTTTTTATCACAGAGTACAAATTTAGGGTGTACAATTTTTATACCAGTGAAGAAAAAGAAGGTGAATTTACTTTAAAACCGAGTCCCGGTAGACGGTGTATTTTTTTAAATAACAGAGTACAAAAGGAGGCAGTATTTATTTTAAAACTGAGTATACAGGGAGGGTGTATATTTTATATAAGAGAGTAAAAAGTGATGGTGAATATTTTCTATAACAGAGTAGAATCACAGGTTGTATTTACTTTAAAACAGAGTACCGGTTGACGGGGTATATTATTTATAACAGAGTACAAAAGGAGATAGTATTTATTTTAAACCTGAATACACAGGGAGGGTATATGTTTTATATAAGAGAGTACAAAGTGAGGGTGAATATTTTCTATAACAGAGTAGAATCACAGGATGTATTTACTTTAAAACAGAGTACCGGCAGATTGAGTATATATTTTATCACAGAGTGTACAAATTTAGGGTGTACAATTTTAACAATAGTGTAGAATAAGAAGGTGTATTTACTTTAAAGCAGAGTACCGGTAGAGGGTGTATATTTTTTATAATAGAGTACAAAGTAAGGGTGTATAATTTTTACAACAGTGTAGAAATAGAAGATTTATTTATTTTAAAACAGAGTACATTTAGAGGGTGTCTATTTTTTATAACAGAGTACAAAAGGAGGCAGTATTTATTTTAAAACTGAGTACACTGGGAGGGTTAATATTTTATATAAGAGAGTACAAAGTGCGTGTGAATATTTTATATATCATAGTAGAATCACAGGTTATATTTTCTTTAAAACAGAGTACCGGCAGAGGGAGTATATTTTATATCACAGAGTACAAATTTAGGGTGTACAATTTTTACAACAGTGTAGAAATAGAAGGTGTATTTATTTTAAAACAGAGTACCGGCAGAGGGAGTATATTTTTTATCACAGAGTACAGAAGGATTTAGTATTTATTTTAAAACTGAGTACACAGGGAGGTTATATATTTTATATAAGAGAGTACAAAGTGATGGTGAATATTTTCTATAACAGAGTAGAATCACAAGATGTATTTACTTTAAAACAGAGTACCGGCAGAGGGAGTATATTTTTATCACAGAGTACAAAAGGAGTTAGTATTTATTTTAAAACTGAGTACACAGGGAGGGTATATATTTTATATAAGAGAGTACAAAGTGAGGGTGAGTATTTTCTAAAACAAACAGAGGAGAATCACAGGTTGTATTTATTTTAAAACAGAGTACCAGCAGAGGAAGTATATTTTTATCACAGAGTACAAAAGGAGGTAGTATTTATTTTAAAACTGAGGACACAGGTAGGGGATATATTTTATATAAGAGTGTACAAAGTGAGGGTGAATATTTTCTATAACAGAATAGAATTACATGTTGTATTTACTTTAAAACACTATACCGCTAGACGGTATATATTTTTTATAACAGAGTACAATTTTAGGGTGTACAATTTTTACAACAGTGTAGAAACAGAAGGTGTATTTATTTTAAGGCAGAGTACATTTAGAGGGTGTGTATTATTTATAACAGGGTACAAGATAAGGTTGTATTTATTTTAAAACTGAGTACACAGGGAGGGTATATATTTTATATAAGAGAGTACAAAGTGAGGGTGAATATGTTCTATAACATAGTAGAATCACGGGTTGTATTTACTTTAAAACAGAGTACCGGTAGAGGGTGTATATTTTTATATAACAGAGTACAAAATGAGGTAGTATTTATTTCAAAACTGAGTAAATCACAGGTTGTATTTACTTAAAACAGATAACGGCAAGGGAGTATATTTATTATAAGAGAGTACAAATTTAGGGTGACTATTTTCTAAAACAGGGTAGAATCACAGGTTGTATTTACTTTAAAACAGAGTACCGGCAGATGGAGTATATTTTTTATAACAGAGTGTACAAATTTAGGGTGTACAATTTTAACAACAGTGTAGAAACAGAAGGTGTATTTACTTTAAAGCAGAGTACCGGTAGAGGGTGTATATTTTTTATAACAGAGTACAAAGTAAGGGTGTATAATTTTTACAACAGTGTGGAAATAGAAGATGTATTTATTTTAAAACAGAGTACAAGTAGAGGGTGTATATTTTTTATAACAGAGTACAAAAGGAGGTAGTATTTATTTTAAAACTGAGTACACTGGGAGGGTTAATATTTTATATAAGAGAGTACAAAGTGAGGGTGTGAATATTTTATATATCAGTAGTAGAATCACAGGTTATATTTTCTTTAAAACAGAGTACTGGCAGAGGGAGTATATTTTATATCACAGAGTACAAATTTAGGGTGTACAATTTTTACAACAGTGTAGAAATAGAAGGTGTATTTATTTTAAAACAGAGTACTGGTAGAGGGAGTGTATTTTTTAATAACAGAGTACAGAAGGAGGTAGTATTTATTTTAAAACTGAGTACACAGGGAGGGTATATATTTTATATAAGAGAGTACAAAGTGAGGGTGAATATTTTCTATAACAGAGTAGAATCACAGGTTGTATTTACTTTAAAACAGAGTACCGGTAGAGGGAGTATATTTTTTATAACAGAGTACAAAAGGAGTTAGTATTTATTTTAAAACTGAGTACACAGGGAGGGTATATATTTTATATAAGAGAGTACAAAGTGAGGGTGAGTATTTTCTAAAACAAGAGGAGAATCACAGGTTGTATTTACTTTAAAACATAGTACCAGTAGAGGGAGTATATATTTTATCACAGAGTACAAAAGGAGGTAGTATTTATTTTAAAACTGAGTACACTAGGGAGGGTATATATTTTATATAAGAGAGTACAAAGTGAGTGTGAATATTTTATATATCAAGTAGAATCACAGGTTATATTTATTTTAAAACAGAGTACCGGTAGAGGGAGTATATTTTATATCACAGAGTACATTTTAGGGGTGTATAATTTTTACAACAGTGTAGAAAAGAAGGTGTATTTACTTTAAAACAGAGTACCGGAGAGGGAGTATATTTTATATCACAGAGTACAAATTTAGGGTGTACAATTTTTACAACAGTGTAGAAATAGAAGGTGTATTTACTTTAAAACAGAGTACCGGCAGAGGGAGTATATTTTTTATCACAGAGTTCAGAAGGATTTAGTATTTATTTTAAAACTGAGTACACAGGGAGGTTATATATTTTATATAAGAGAGTACAAAGTGATGGTGAATATTTTCTATAACAGAGTAGAATCACAAGATGTATTTACTTTAAAACAGAGTACCGGCAGAGGGAGTATATTTTTATCACAGAGTACAAAAGGAGTTAGTATTTATCTTAAAACTGAGTACACAGGGAGGGTATATATTTTATATAAGACAGTACAAAGTGAGGGTGAGTATTTTCTAAAACAAACAGAGGAGAATCACAGGTCGTATTATTTTAAAACATAGTACCAGCAGAGGAAGTATATTTTTATCACAGAGTACAAAAGGAGGTAGTATTTATTTTAAAACTGAGGACACAGGGAGGGGATATATTTTATATAAGAGTGTACAAAGTGAGGGTGAATATTTTCTATAACAGAATAGAATTACATGTTGTATTTACTTTAAAACACTATACCGCTAGACGGTATATATTTTTTATAACAGAGTACAATTTTAGGGTGTACAATTTTTACAACAGTGTAGAAACAGAAGGTGTATTTATTTTAAGGCAGAGTACATTTAGAGGGTGTGTATTATTTATAACAGGGTACAAGATAAGGTTGTATTTATTTTAAAACTGAGTACACAGGGAGGGCATATATTTTATATAAGAGAGTACAAAGTGAGAGTGAATATGTTCTATAACATAGTAGAATCACGGGTGGTATTTACTTTAAAACAGAGTACCGGAAGACGGTGTATATTTTTTATAACAGAGTACAAAATGTGGTAGTATTTATTTCAAAACTGAGTACACAGGGAGGGAATATATTTTTTATAAGAGAGTACAAAGCGAGTTTGATTATTTTCTAAAACAGGGTAGAATCACAGGTTGTATTTACTTTAAAACAGAGTACCGGCAGAGGGAGAATATTTATTATAACAGAGTAAAAATTTAGGGTGTACAATTTTTACAACAGTGTAGAAACAGAAGGTGTATTTACTTTAAAACAGAGTACCGGCAGAGGGAGTATATTTTTTATCACAGAGTACAAAAGGAGTTAGTATTTATTTTAAAACTGAGTACACAGGGAGGGGATATATTTTATATAAGAGAGTACAAAGTGAGGGTGAATATTTCCTATAACAGAGTAGAATCGTAGGTTGTATTTACTTTAAAACAGAGTACCGTCAGAGGGAGTATATTTTTTATGACAGAGTACAAATTTAGGGTGTACAATTTTACAACAGTGTAGAAACAGATGGTGTATTTACTTTAAAACAGAGTATCGGAAGAGGGAGTATATTTTTTATCACAGAGTACAAATTTAGGGTGTACAATTTTTATACCAGTGAAGAAAAAGAAGGTGAATTTACTTTAAAACCGAGTCCCGGTAGACGGTGTATTTTTTTAAATAACAGAGTACAAAAGGAGGCAGTATTTATTTTAAAACTGAGTATACAGGGAGGGTGTATATTTTATATAAGAGAGTAAAAAGTGATGGTGAATATTTTCTATAACAGAGTAGAATCACAGGTTGTATTTACTTTAAAACAGAGTACCGGTTGACGGGGTATATTATTTATAACAGAGTACAAAAGGAGGTAGTATTTATTTTAAACCTGAATACACAGGGAGGGTATATGTTTTATATAAGAGAGTACAAAGTGAGGGTGAATATTTTCTATAACAGAGTAGAATCACAGGATGTATTTACTTTAAAACAGAGTACCGGGCAGATTGAGTATATATTTTATCACAGAGTGTACAAATTTAGGGTGTACAATTTTAACAATAGTGTAGAATAAGAAGGTGTATTTACTTTAAAGCAGAGTACCGCTAGAGGGTGTATATTTTTTATAATAGAGTACAAAGTAAGGGTGTATAATTTTTACAACAGTGTAGAAATAGAAGATTTATTTATTTTAAAACAGAGTACATTTAGAGGGTGTCTATTTTTTATAACAGAGTACAAAAGGAGGCAGTATTTATTTTAAAACTGAGTACACTGGGAG
Source organism: Ateles fusciceps (assembly GCA_036589455.1). Classification (NCBI taxonomy): domain Eukaryota; kingdom Metazoa; phylum Chordata; class Mammalia; order Primates; family Atelidae; genus Ateles; species Ateles fusciceps. Next base: position 1,450 of record JAZHEH010001807.1, on the reverse strand, counting down.
GGTTAATATTTTATATAAGAGAGTACAAAGTGCGTGTGAATATTTTATATATCATAGTAGAATCACAGGTTATATTTTCTTTAAAACAGAGTACCGGCAGAGGGAGTATATTTTATATCACAGAGTACAAATTTAGGGTGTACAATTTTTACAACAGTGTAGAAATAGAAGGTGTATTTACTTTAAAACAGAGTACCGGCAGAGGGAGTATATTTTTATCACAGAGTACAGAAGGATTTAGTATTTATTTTAAAACTGAGTACACAGGGAGGTTATATATTTTATATAAGAGAGTACAAAGTGATGGTGAATATTTTCTATAACAGAGTAGAATCACAAGATGTATTTACTTTAAAACAGAGTACCGGCAGAGGGAGTATATTTTTTATCACAGAGTACAAAAGGAGTTAGTATTTATCTTAAAACTGAGTACACAGGGAGGGTATATATTTTATATAAGACAGTACAAAGTGAGGGTGAGTATTTTCTAAAACAAACAGAGGAGAATCACAGGTCGTATTATTTTAAAACATAGTACCAGCAGAGGAAGTATATTTTTATCACAGAGTACAAAAGGAGGTAGTATTTATTTTAAAACTGAGGACACAGGGAGGGGATATATTTTATATAAGAGTGTACAAAGTGAGGGTGAATATTTTCTATAACAGAATAGAATTACATGTTGTATTTACTTTAAAACACTATACCGCTAGACGGTATATATTTTTTATAACAGAGTACAATTTTAGGGTGTACAATTTTTACAACAGTGTAGAAACAGAAGGTGTATTTATTTTAAGGCAGAGTACATTTAGAGGGTGTGTATTATTTATAACAGGGTACAAGATAAGGTTGTATTTATTTTAAAACTGAGTACACAGGGAGGGCATATATTTTATATAAGAGAGTACAAAGTGAGAGTGAATATGTTCTATAACATAGTAGAATCACGGGTGGTATTTACTTTAAAACAGAGTACCGGAAGACGGTGTATATTTTTTATAACAGAGTACAAAATGTGGTAGTATTTATTTCAAAACTGAGTACACAGGGAGGGAATATATTTTTTATAAGAGAGTACAAAGCGAGTTTGATTATTTTCTAAAACAGGGTAGAATCACAGGTTGTATTTACTTTAAAACAGAGTACCGGCAGAGGGGAGAATATTTATTATAACAGAGTAAAAATTTAGGGGTGTACAATTTTTACAACAGTGTAGAAACAGAAGGTGTATTTACTTTAAAACAGAGTACCGGCAGAGGGAGTATATTTTTATCACAGAGTACAAAAGGAGTTAGTATTTATTTTAAAACTGAGTACACAGGGAGGGGATATATTTTATATAAGAGAGTACAAAGTGAGGGTGAATATTTCCTATAACAGAGTAGAATCGTAGGTTGTATTTACTTTAAAACAGAGTACCGGCAGAGGGAGTATATTTTTTATGACA
>JAZHEH010001803.1:0-118605 GCA_036589455.1 Ateles fusciceps | reverse complement strand
CAAAAAAAAGCCACCCACACACACACACACACACACACACACACACACACACACACACACACACACACACACACACACACACACACACACACACACACACACACACACACCATGTACACACACACACACACACATATCTATTTATGTCCACACACACACACACAAGTAAATAAATGTTGTTGTTTGATGTAGCCTGCCACATTCACACACACACACACACACACCTATCCATCCAAATTATTCAGTTTAAAATCACACACACACACACACACACACACACACACACATCGCCACATGCCTGCCTGCCTGTATACACACACCTCTGTGTGTGTGGTAGTGTGCCACACACACACACACACATTTATTTATTTATTTATTTATGCCACACACATCTTTAGGCCACCACTCACACACACACACAAACACACACTACACACTACACACACACACTCTTTATTACACACACACACACACACACACACACACACACACTACCACGATGTCATCAGATATATATAACACACCATATATATTTTCACACCGTGCGGTTCTGCTCCTGCCACCACCATGTCCACACACACATCCATGTCATGTTGAAGCCACACACACACACACACACACATCCCATTCATTCCTGTCCTGCACATGCTACCAACCAAACTGTCATGCCTGTCCACCCACACACACCACACACACACCACCATCCACAGCCACAACACAACCACACACACACACATGCCATCACACACAGTTGCATGCCAAATATTCATTCAGTGTGTGTTTATAAGTTGTTTGTTGTTTGTCAAAAGGTGTTATTTATTATCACCACATGTTGAGGCTAAAATGTTAAATCCACACAAATCCACACAAAAGGTTGAGGATGTCCAGAACGACACACAACACCACACCACCACCATCCACACACCACCAGCATCATCCACACAGTTGATATGTCAACAGTCCACACAAACACAAATATGCTGTGATATATGCCACAGCAAATAAGATACCAAGTGTGTATAGCACACCTGTCATCTCTGAGCCACATACTCCATGTTGTGGCCTATGCCACCAAGAAGCCACACAGGCTCCAGCCTGCCATATTGGCTCTCTCTCTCTCCTCTCTCTCTGTCCATGCCAAGCCACAAAAGTTATTTACCAAGTATAAAGCCACCACAAATATGTTGTTTGTTTGTTGTTGTTTATAAAAAAAGGCCATGTTGTTCAAGGTTAACACACAACACACCTCCATTGTGGCCTGCCAAAACCACACACACACACCACCACACACACATCCAAGTATGTGTTGTCGGATGTTGCCTACCGCCACACCCCCAGCAGACGATGCAGGGACCCACACATGGCAGGTAGTATTGCTTGTTCAATCTGTTCTGGGATGTGTGCCTACTCACCACGTAACCTGCAAGATGATCATTCTAGGTCTTGCTTTCAGGTTCTCCAGGTCTTAAGTCCATCTTTGGGTTTAAGATGGGTGTGTTTGTTTTACATTCTCTAGATCCTGTTCAGAATTCATGATGCTCTATGAGATGTGATTCTGAGCTGGACTCCTTTTCTCTGGAGCTTGAGCTCCTGAGTGTGTGGTTGGCCCATTTATGGCAATGGGTAGTAATAATCAGGGCTACAAGAAAAGCTCTCTAGTCACCCCCACCAAGAAAAGGATCAGGGCCCAGCAAACACTACAAAAATTCTCTCCCCTCCTCAATGAACCATATTTTCTGATGATGTCCAACTTTTAAACCTTAAGACCCAGCTTTAAGCATTTACTATCATTTGTGAAGGCTTTCTGTCTAACTCCCCAGAGAAAAACTCATTACATCTCCTTTTAGGCCATGTCTCTGTTGCTTTATATCAAGTCCTCTATGATAGCACTAATAATTCTTGATTCATTTTTTCATTTCTGAAAATGAACAAGTGGGCTATAAATATAGGTAAATAATGTGTTGGAAACAAGTAGCAGATAAAAGTTAGCGTCAAATCTATGGAGGGTCTTAAATACTTAGCACAGAGACCTGAACTGAATAGGCAGCACAATGGGAGGCCAATGATTACTTTTGTTCAAAGGTACATAGACAAAACAAGCGTTCATTATGGTGGTAATGAAAACATAGAGGCTAGAATTATCCTAAATTTAAGATGAGATTGCCTATATGTTGAGGAAGTGGGGGAGCTTAGCCTGGAGAACCCAGGCATGACCCTCTGCTGCCAGACTGAACTGCCAGCCAATTTCATGATGCAAAGACTCTTCTTTTGTGACAAATGAATCCAAGTAAAGTCCTGAAGACCATAACAAGTGGCTCCTTAAAAGGGTCTCTGGGCAGCTCCATATAGGAGACATGAAGACTGGGCTGTGTAAGAGAAAGGGGTAGCCAGGATAGGGACTAACCTACCAGATGGCACTGGGTTCTGTAGCCCATTTTGTTTTGGACCATTTAGGATGTAAGGGTAATGAGAACAGCTAGGTCCAAGTCCCAATCCACACTGTGCTATGTTGTCTACCCTAAGGAGTCAGCTCAGGAATGGCCTTATACACACATATACATTGCTGGCAGCCCTACGTGCTTCCACACAGCAGGGAGAGCCAAGCCTACAGCAGCCTGTGAAAAGGCCAAAGCAGCTTAGAGGCCCCTGAAGAGACGATTAGGAAGGTATAAAAGGGCATAGGGTGTGGTTAGCACAATGACCAGCAAGTATTTTAGACTCCTGCTTCAAAGTGACTAGTTGGCCTGTACTGCCATGCAAGAGCAGGAAAAGGCTCAGTTGGTTTTGGCCTGACTTCAGATCTGGTAGAAAAAAGTGCCCACAAATAGCCGTTAGTCAGACGAAAGACTCCTCTTTGTTCCCTCTGGAAAATCATGGCTTTTAGCACATTCCTCAGAATTACATGCAACCAGGGAACAGTGCCAAAAGTGTACAACTTTAAGTATTTCTACAGCAACCAGACGATTTTCCTCTCCCCACTTGCCTTTTTTTTTTATATGTATAATGATAAAAGAGCCAGTGAATTATCGCTAAAAAAATATGAACATGTTAAGCATTTCCAGGCTTTGCAAGTAGTAATTGTTAATAGAAGTAAGTGACCATGCCTGTTATAAATTACTCACATATTCTTTTTCTGGTTTCATAAAGGAGATTTATATATGTGGCCATGCTAAATAAAATAATAAGAGTTGACACAATGACCATTATACCAAAATCTATTTTTCCCCACTTAATTCATGTTCACTAACCTTGCACATGTTCCAGATTTGTCTCCCCCAACAATTCTTAAGCCTGGCACAGAGGACTGGAGGATCCACCCTAGCCCTATGGAGGCCAGGAAGAATCCACCAGGGGCAAACATGGATAATCTTGCTAACATCAGGGAAGCCTAGCCGTGTAACTAGAGACCTGTTGTTTGGACTTATTCCAGAAGGTCATTGTAAAATCCAACAATTAGTGAAAGCAATATTAATTGCTCAGTTCTTGCCTTCAACTTTTATTCCTTTATACTTAACTTTGTCTAGTCTGCCTTTCCTCCATCTCTACATTATTTCTCACAACTCTGGCAAGTGAAATATCTTAATCCTTGACTACCTGGGATATTCTCTCCTTAGTCCTCACTGCACCGAACCCCAACAGCCCTCCCACTATGACAGAGGCATAGAGACTTTGCCAAGCTATATAGCTTAGCTCTAGTTACTTTATATGGAACAGGCTTTCCAGTGTGAGTTATGGCTGGAGATATAAAGGGAGCTAGGGCCCACAAATGTTTCTATCTGCTCAGGTGAAGAATTCTTTCTGATAACCTATAACTGAATGGGCTACTAACTGGTTACATACCTTAGGTGAATAACTTGTTATATTACTAGAAGGATTTTGCCCTCTAGCTGCTAGTTATCTAGCTATCTAACTGAGAAAGGGCTGCCTGGCTTCCAGGAGGTGGAAATAGAGAAGCCAAAATAGATGTCTCTGTGGTATAAGACTGGAGTGAATTTTTACTTAGGAACATATGCTACAGTCAGGTGCCATACAGCCACAGAATGCCAGCTGAGTTTGCATCAAGAATTGATACTAACAAAAAACAATTCAAAGTAAGCTGGAGCCAGTCCTTCACCTTCCCACACTTTTAGGACACAACTTAAAAAATAAGTTTTCTACAACACTTTCATAGGATGTCATTAGTCATATTGAAGAAGTATAAGGTGATCTTTCCGAAAATCTTATGAGATTCCAAAGAAATGTTTGAAGTCCTTGAGGGTTGCTAGCATATGAAGCTCTAAGATGTATTGACTTTGTTGGGAGCCCATCACAGAATCTAGGGGAGATAGTCTGTACTAAAATTTCAACAATGGCCTGATATAATTAGCATTTTACAAATTTAGTTGAATGTTTCAATTTCCATGAGTGTGCTGAGCCCAGTCAGTCCCTTAGAATAAATCAGTAAAGACATTTCAGTGATTAAGTACTTTAATCTCATAGTTAAAGAAGTTTTTTTGCATTACACAGTGTAAGGTGTCACACTAGCTGAGGTATATACCAGTTTTCTAATTTGTAAAATGGAAATAATAACAGCACTGATATTATATGAGAGAAAATGGTTGTGTACAACCTCAGGTCTCTAGTCCGTTAGACCACAGCCACTCCAGCTACAGACGTGGCTAAAGGGACCAAGGTACAGGCTCAGGCCATTGCTTCAAGATGCAAGCCCCAAGCTTTGCAGCCGCCACGAGGTGTTGGGCTTAGATGCACAGAAGACAAGAGTTGAAGCTTTGGGAGCCTCTGCCAGCATTTCAGAGGATGTATGGCAAATGCCCAGACGTCTGGGCAGCAGCTCTGCTGCAGGAGCAGAGCCCTCATGGAGAACCTCTGCTAGGGCAGTGTGGAAGGGAAATGTGAAGTTGGAGCCCTCACAAAAAGTCCCCCTAGGACACTGCCTAGTGAAACTGTGAGAAGAGGGCCAGAAGTAGATCCACTGACAGCTTGCACCATGCACACGGAAAAGCTGCAGGCACTCCACACTATCGCGTAAAGCAGCCACAGGGGCTATACCCTGCAGATCCATAGAAGCACAGCTGCCCCAAGGATGCAGGAGCCCAATCCTAGCATTAGCATTTCCTAGATTTGAGACATGGAGTCAAAGGAGATTTTGGAGCTTTAAGGTCTAATGCCTTCCCGGCCAGATTTTCAGACTGGCAAGGGGCCTGTGGCCCCTTTGCTTTGGCCAATTTTTCTCATTTGCAATAGGAATATTTACCCAGTGCCTGTACTTTCATTGTATTTTGGAAGTAACTAACTTGTTTTTTATTTTTCAGGCTCATAGGTGGAAGGGACTTGCCTTGTCTCAGATGAGACTTTGAACTTGGACTTTAGCGTTAATGTTGAAATTAGTTAAGACTTTGGGAACTGTTTGGAAGGCATGATTGGTTTTGAAATGTGAAAAAGGACATAAGATTTGGGAGTGGCAGGAGCAGAATGACATGGTTTGACTCTGTGTCCCCACCTAAATCTCATCTAGAATTGTAATCCCCCATGTGTCAAGGGAGGAACCTGGTGGGAGGTAATTAGATCATGGGGCAGTCATTTCCCCTATGCTGTTCTCATGACAGTGAGTTTCCACAACATCTTGAGGATTTAAAATTGGCACTTTTCTCTTCATTCTCTCTCCCTTCTGCCACCATGTAATACATACCTTGCTTCTTCTTTACCTTCTGCCCTGACTGTAAGATTTCTGAGGCTTTCCCAGCCATGCAGAACTGTAAGTCAATCCTGTGTATTACACAGTGTAAGGTGTAAAACTGTATTACACAGTGTAAAACTGTATATTACACAGTGTAAAGTGTGGCACACTAAGCTGAGGTATATACCAGTTTTCTGATTTGTAAAATGGAAACAGTAATAGTACTGATATTATATGAGAGAAAAATGGCTTTGTTTAAAAATTACCAGTCTCAGGTAGTATCATTATAGCAGTGTGAAAATAAACCAATATAAGTACCAATGTATTAAGTTTGTTGTCAGACTAGTATATATATCACATATTTAACTCAACATAGTTTTTGGCACATGGTAACCACCCAAGAAATGGTAACTAATATTATTATCATCTAAATGACTATCTCCTTATTAGATCACAAAATATATAAGGCTTAAATGCACATGCAGAACATTATAGAGACCACATGTCATGAATTTATGCCCATAATGCCTGTATCTGATTTAGGATACCCTCTTAAAAGTCTACAGATAGGGATTTCTGGCAAAATAGGAACAGCCCCAGTATACAGCTCCCAGCAAGATTAATGCAGAAAACAGGTGATCTTCGCATTTTCAACTGAGGTACCTGGTTTATCTCATTGGGACTGGTTGGACAGTGGGTGCAGCCCCAAGGAGGGTAGGCTGAATTCCCTCTCCTAGCCAAGGGAAGCCATTAGGGACTCTCCTCTGCACTCTGCCTCAGATACTGTGCTTTTCCCATAGTCTTCAAAATCCGCAGACCAGGAGATTCCCTTCAGGTGCCTGTAGCACCAGGGTCCTGGGATTCCAGGACAAAACTGGGCAGCCATTTGGGAAGACACCGAACTAGCCGCAGCAGTCTTTTTTTTTTTTTTTTCATAACCCAGTGGTGCCTGGAATGCCAACGAGACAGAACTGTTCACTAACCTGGAAAGGGGGCTGGCTCGACGGGTCCCACCTGCATGAAGACCGGCAAGCTAAGATCCACTGGTTTGAAATTCTTGCAGCCAGCACAGCAGTCTGAGCTCAACCTGGATGTTCAAGCTTGGTGGGGGGAGGGGCATCCACCATTGCTGAGGCTTGGGTAGGCAGTTTTAACATCACAGTGTAAACAAAGCCGCTGGGAATATCAAAGGGCAGAGCCCATGGCAGCTCAGCAAGGACCCTGCAGGCAGACTGTGTCACTAGACTCCCTCCTTGCTGGTCAGGGTATCCTGAAAAAGGCAGCTGTCCATCAGGGACATACAAATGAAGCCGCCACCTTCCTGGGACAGAGCACCTGGGGAAAAAGGTGGTTGTGGGTAAAGTTTTAGCAGACTTAAGCATCCATGCCTGGCATCTCTGAAGAGAGAAGTGGTTCCCCCAGTGCAGTGTTTGAGCTCTGATAAGGGACAGACTGCCTCCTCAAGTGGTTCCTCTGACACCCATGTATCCTGACTGGGAGACACCTCCCAGTAGGAGCTGACAGACACCTCATACAGGAGAGCTCTGGCTGGCATCTGGCAGCTATCCTCCTGGGATAAAAACTACCAGAGGAAGGAGCAGGCAGCAACCTTTGCTGTTCTGTAGTCCCTGCTGGTGATTCCCAGGCAAGCAAGGTCTGGACCACCAGCAAACTGCAGCAGACCTGCAGCAGAGGGGCTTGATTGTTAAAAGAAAAACTGACAAACAGAAAAAAATAGTTTCAACGTCAACAAAAAGGACATGAACTCAGAGACCCCATCCAAAAGTCACCATTCTCAAAGACCAAAGATAGATAAATCCACGAAGATGAGAAGAAGACAGTGCAAAATGGATGAAAGTTCCAAAAATCAGAAGGTCTCTTCTCCAAGGGATCACAACTCCTCACCAGAAAGGGAACAAAACCAGACGCAGAATGAGTTTGGTGAATTGACAGAAGCAGGCTTCAGAAAGTGGGTGATAAAAAAACTTCTCTGAGCTAAAGGAGCATGTTCTAACCCTATGCAAGGAAGCTAAGAACTTTAAAAAGGGTAGACAAAATGCTAACTAGAATGAACAGTGCAGAGAAGAGCATGAACAATCTGATGGAGCTGATAAACACAGCACAAGAACTTCATAAAACATACACAAGTTTCAATAGCTAAATCAATCAAGTGGAAGAAAGGATATCAGAGATTAAAGATCAATTCAATGAAATAAAGTGAAAAGGCAAGATTGGAGGAAAAAAGAGTGAAAAGAAAAGAACAAAGCCCCCAAGAAATATGGGATTAAGGGAAGAGACCCAAATCTGCATTTAATCAGTATACCTGAATGTGACAGGGAGAATGAAAACAAGTTGGAAAACACTGTTCAGGATATTATCCAGGAGAAGTTTCCCGACATAGCAAAGCAAATCAACAATCAAATTCAGGAAACACAGAAAACACCACAAAGATACTCCTCAGAGGGTAACCCCAAGACACATAATCGTCAGATTTACCAGGGTTGAAATGAAGAAAAAATTGCTAAGAGCAGCCAGAGAAAGGTCAGGTTACCCACAAAGGGAAGCCCATTAGACTCACAGCGGATCACTTGGCAGGAACCCTACACGCCAGAAGAGAGTGGGGCCAATATTCAGCATTCTTAAGAAGAAAATTTTCAACCTAAAATTTCATATCCAGACAAACTAACTTCATAATTGAAAGAGAAATAAAACTCCTTTATGGAAAATTAAATGTTGAGACATTTTGTAACCACCAGGCCTCCTAACAGGAGCTCCTGAAGGAAGCATTAAACATGGAAAGGAAGAAACTGGTATAGCCACTGAAAAACATACCAATTTGTAAAGACCATCGACACTTTGAAGAAACTGCATCAACTAATGGGCAAAATAACCAGCTAGTATCACAATGGCAAGATTAAATTCACACTTAATATTGTTATTAAGGTTAACAATAATACTACCTCAAATATAAATGAGCTAATGCCCCATTTAAAAGACAGAGACTGGCAAATTGGATAAGAGTTAAGACTATTGGTGTGTGTATTCAGGAGAGCCATCACACATGCAAAGACACACATTGGCTCAAAATAAAGGGATGAGGAATATTTAACAAGCAAATAGAAAGAAAAAAAGGCAGGAGTTGCAATCCTAGTCTCTGATAAACAGACTTTAAACCAAGAAAGATCAAAAGAGACAAAGAAGAACACTACATAATAATAAAGGATCAATGCAACAAGAGCTAACTATCCTAAATATATGTGCACCCAATACAGAAGCACCCAGATTTATAAAACAAGATCTTAGAAGACATACAAAAGAGACTTAGACTCCCACACAATAATAGTTGGAGACTTTAACATCCCACTGTCAATATTAGAGTTCAACAAAACAGGAAATTAACAAGGATATCCAGGACATAAACTCAGCTCTGGACCAAGTGAACCTAATAGAGATGTCTACAGAGCTCTCCACCCCCAAATCCACAGAATATACATTCTTCTCAGCACCACATCGCACTTACTCTAAAACTGACCACATCACTTGAAGTAAAACACTCCTCAGCAAATGCAAAATTACAGAATTCATAACAAACACTCTCTCTAGACCACAGTGCAATCAAATTAGAATTCAGGATTAAGAAACTCACTCAAAACCACACAACTACATGGAAATTAAACAACATGCTCTGGAATGACTACTGGATAAATAATGAAATGAAGGCAGAAATAAAGATGTTCTTTGAAACCAATGAGAACAAAGACACAACATACCAGTAATCTCTGGTTTACATTTAAAGCAGTGAGTAGAGGGAAATTTATAGCACTAAGTGACCACAAAAGGAAAAACAAAAGAACTAAATCAACACCCTAATGTCATGATTTAAAAGAACTAGAGGAGCAAGAGCAAACAAACTCAAAAGCTAGCAGAAGACAAGAAATAACTATGATGAGAGCAGAACTGAAGGAGATAGAGACACAAAAAACCCTTCAAATAAAGTAATGAATCCACGAGCTGTTTTTTTGAAAAACATCAACAAAATAGACCGCTAGCAGACCAGTAAAGAAGAAAGAGAGAAGAATTAAATAGATGCAATAAAAATTATAAAGGGGATATCACCACCACTCCCATAGGAATGCAAACTACCATCAGAGAATACTATAAACACCTCTATTCAAATAAAACAGAAAATCTAGAAGAAATGGATATATTCCTGGACACTTACACCCTCCCAAGACTAAACAAGGAAGAAGTTGAAACCCTGAATAGATCAAAAACAAGGTCTGAAAATGAGTCAGCAATTAATAGCCTACATACCAAAAAAAAGTCCAGGACAGACAGGTTCACAGCCGAATTCTACCAGACATGCAAAGAGGAGCTGCTACCATTCCTTCTGAAACTATTCCAAACAATAGAAAAAGAGGGAATACTCCCTAACTCATTTTATGAAGCCAACATCATCCTGATAGCAAAATCTGGCCGAGACACAACTAAAAAAGAAAATTTCAGGCCAATATCCCTGTCTAACATTGATGCAAAAATCCTCGATAAAATAGTGGCAAACTGAATCCAACAGCACATCAAAAAGCTTATCCATCATGATTAAGTCAGCTTTATCCCTGGTATGCAAGGCAGGTTCAACATACACAAATCAATAAACATAATCCATTACATAAACAGAATCAAAGACAAAAACCATATGATTATTTCAATAGATGCAGAGAAGGCCTTCAACAAAATTCAACAGCCATTTATACCAAAAACTCTCAGTAAAGTAGGTACTGGTGGAACATATCTCAAAATAATAAGAGCTATTTATGACCAAAGCACAGCCAATATCATACTGAATCAACAAATCTGGAAGCACTCCTTTTGAAAACTGGCACAAGACAAGGATGCTTACTCTCACCACTCCTGTTCAGCATAGCAATGGAAGTTCTGGCTAGGGCCATCAGGTAAGAAAAAGAAATAAAGCGTATTCTATTAGAAAGAGAGGAAGTCAAATTGTCTCTATTTGTTGATGACATGATTGTATATTTAGAAGACTGCATCATCTCGGCCCAAAATCTCCTTAATTAAGCTCATAAGCAACTTCAGCAAAGTCTCAGCATAAAAAATCAATGTGCAAAAATTACAAGCATTCCTATACACCAACAACAGACAAACAGAGAGCCAAATCATGAGTGAATTCCCATTTACAATTGCTGCAAGGAGAACAAAATACCTAGGAACATAAGTAGCAAGGGATGTGAAGGACCTCTTCAAGGAAAACTACAAACCACTGCTCAAGGAAATAACAGAGGATGTAAACAGATGGAAAAGTATTCCATGCTCATGGTTAGGAAGAATCAAGACAGTGGAAATGGCCATACTGCCCAAAGTAATTTATAGATCCAATGCTATTCCCATCAAGCTACCATTGACTTCTTCACAGAATTGGAAAAAAAAAAAAAACACCTTAAATCTCATATGGAACCAAAAAAGAGCCCACATAACAAAGACAATCCTAAGGGAAAAAAAGAAAAAAAGCTGGAGGCATCACACTATGACTTCAAACTGTACTACAAGGCTACAGTAATCACAACAGCATGACACTGGTACCAAAACAAGTTATAGACCAATGTAACAGAATGGAGCCCTCAGAAATAATGACACACATCTACAAGTATCTGATGTTCAATAAACCTGATAAAAATGAACAATGGGGAAGGACTCCCCTATTTAATAAATGGTGTTGGGAAAACTGGCTAGCCATATGCAGAAAGCTGAAACTGGATCCCTTCTTACACCTTACACAAAAATTAACTCAAGATGGATTAAGGATTTAAACCTAAGACCTAAAACCATATAAACCCTAGAAGAAAACCTAGGCAATACCATTCAGTACATAGGCATGAGCAAAGACTTCATGACTAAAACACAAAAAGCAATGGCAACGAAAGCCAAAATAGATAAATCAAATCTAATTAAACTAAAGACCTTCTGCAAATCAAAAGAAACTATCATCAGAGTGAACAGGGCAACCTACAGAATACGATAAAAATTTTGCAATCTGCCCATCTGACAATGAGCCCATATCCAGAATTTACAAAGAATTTACAAGCAAAAAACAAATTTATAAGAAAAAAACAAACAACCCCATCACAAAGTGGGTGAAGGATATGAACAGATACTTCTCAAAAGGACACATTTATGCAACCAACAAACATATGAAAGAAAGCTCATCATCCTTGATCATTAGAAAAATGCAGATCAAAACCACAATGAGATACCATCTCATGCCAGTTAGAATGGCGATCATTAAAAAGTTAGGAGACAACAGATGCTGGAGAGGATATGGAGAAATAGGAACACTTTTACACTGTTGGGGGGGGTGTAAATTAGTTCAACAATTGTGGAAGACAGTGTGGCAATTCCTCAAGGATCTAGGACTAGAAATACCATTTGACCAAGCAATACCAGTGCTGAGTATATACCCAAAGGATTATAAATTACTCTATTACAAAGACACATGCACATGTATGTTTATTGCGGCTCTGTTCACAATGTCAAAGACTTGGAACCAACTCAAATCCCCTTCAATGACAGACTGGATAAAGAAAATGTGGGACATATACACCATAGAATACTATACAGCCATAAAAAAGAATAAGTTCATCTGGGCACAGTGGCTCACACCTGTAATCCCGGCACTCTGGGAGGTCGAGGCAGGTGGATCACGAGGTCAGGAGTTCGAGACCAGCCTGGCCAACATGGTGAAAGCCCATTTCTACTAAAAAATACAAAAATTAGCCAGGCATGCTGCCACCGCCTGTAATCCCAGCTACTCAGGAGGCTGAGGCAGGAGAATCAGCTTGAATCTGGGAGGCAGAGGTTGCAGTGAGCCAAGACCGTGCCATTCACTCCAGCCTGGGCAACAGAGCAAGACTCTGTCTCAAGAAAGAAAAAAAAAAGAATGAGTTCATGTCCTTTGCAGGGACATGGATGAAGTGAGAAACCATCATTCTCAGCAAACTAACACAAGAACAGAAACCAATACCACATGTTCTCACTCATAAAATAGGAGTTTAACGATGAAAACACATGGACACAGGGAGGGGCATATCACACACTGGGTCCTGAGAGGGAGTCGAGGGCCAGGGGGAGGGACAGCATTAGGAGAAATACTTAATGTAGATGACGGGGTGATGGATGCAGCAAACCACCATGGCACATGTATAACTTTGTAACAAACCTGCACGTTATGCACATAAACCCCAGAACTTAAAGTATAAAAAAGAAAGAAAGAAAGAAAGAATTCCTTGCCTACGCCTATGTCCTGAATGGTTTTGTCTAAGATTTTCTTCTAAGGTTTTTATGGTGTTAGGTCTTATGTTTAAGTCTTTAATCCATGTGGAGTTAATTTTAGTGTAAGGTGTCAGGAGGGGACAGTTTCTGCTGGAAGCACATGGCTAGCCAGTTTTCCCAGCACCATTTATTAAACAGGGACTCCTTTCCACATGGCTTGTTTTTGTCAGGTTTGTCAAAGATCGGATTGTTGTAGATGTGCTGTGTTGCCTTGGGGGCCTCTGCTCTGTTCCATTGGTCTATATCTCTGTTTTGGTACCAGTACCATGCTGTTTTGATTACTGTAGACTTGTAGTATAGTTTGAAGTCCGGGAGTGTGATACCTCCAGCTTTGTTCTTTTTGCTTAGAATTGACTTGGTTATGTGGGCTCTCTTTTGGTTCCATACGAAGTTTAATGTGGTTTTCTCAGCTCTGGCAAAGAAGGTCATCGGTAGCTTGATAGGGATAGCATTGAATCTGTAAATTGCTTTGGACAGTATAGCCATTTTCATGATATTGATTCTTCCTAGCCATGAACATGGAATGTTTCTCCATCTGTTTGTGTCCTCTTTTATTTCGTTGAGCAGTGGTTTGTAGTTCTCCTCTAAAAGGTCCTTTACTAAACAGGGACTCACTTCCACATTGTTTGTTTTTGTCAGGTTTGTCAAGATCAGGTGGTTGTAGATGTGTTGTGTTGCGTCGGAGGTCTGTCCTGTTCCATTGGTCTACATCTCTGTTTTGGTACCAGTACCATGCTGTTTTGATTACTGTAGCTTTGCAGTATAATTTGAAGTCCGGGAGTGTGATGCCTCCAGCTTTGTTCTTTTTGCTTAGAATTGACTTGGCTATGCAGGCTCTCTTTTGGTTCCATATGAAGTTTAGGTGGTTTTTTCCAGTTCTTCAAAGTCCCTGATTAATAAATGGTGTTGGGAAAACTGGCTAGTCATGTGGAGAAAGCAGAAGCTGGACCCCTTCCTGACACCTTACACTAAAATTAACTCCAGATGGATTAAAGACTTAACATAAGACCTAACACCATAAAAACCCTAGAAGAAAATCTAGGCAAAACCATTCAGGACATAGGTGTAGGCAAGGACTTCATGACCAAAACACCAAAAGCAGTGGCAACAAAAGCCAAAATAGACAAATGGGACCTAATCAACTCCATAGCTTCTGCACAGCAAAAGAAACAGTCATTAGAGTGAATCGGCAACCAACAGAATGGAAAAAATTTTTGCAGTCTACCCATCTACAAAGGACTCATAACCAGAATCTACAAAGAACTGAAACACATTTACAAGAAAAACAAACAGGCCCATTCAAAAGTGGGCGAAGGATATGAACAGACACTTTACAAAAGAAGACATACATGAAGCCAACAAACATATGAAAAAATGCTCATCATCACTGGTCATTAGAGAAATGCAAATCAAAACTACATTGAGATACCATCTCACGCCAGTTAGAATGGCAATCATTAAAAAATCTGGAGACAACAGATGCTGGAGAGGATGTGGAGAAATAGGAACGCTTTTACACTGTTGGTGGGAGTGTAAATTAGTTCAACCACTGTGGAAGACGGTGTGGCCATTCCTCAAGGACCTAGAAATAGAAATTCCATTTTATCCAGCAATCCCATTACTGGGTATATATCCAAAAGACTATAAATCGTTCTACTATAAGGACACATGCACACGAATGTTCATTGCAGCACAGTTTACAATAGCAAAGACCTGTAACCAACCCAAATGCCCATCGATGATAGACTGGACAGGGAAAATGTGGCACATATACACCATGGAATATTATGCAGCCATCAAAAACGATGAGTTCGTGTCCTTTGTAGGGACATGGATGAACCTGGAAACCATCATTCTCAGCAAACTACACAAGAACAGAAAATCAAACACCGCATGTTCTCACTCATAGGCGGGTGTTGAACAATGCGAACACATGGACACAGGGAGGGGAGTATCACACACTGGGGTCTGTCAGGGGAAAAAGGGAGGGATAGTGTGGGGTGGGGAGTTGGGGAGGGATAGCATGGGGAGAAATGCCAGATCTAGGTGATGGGGAGGAAGGCAGCAAATCACACTGCCATGTGTGTACCTATGCAACAATCTTCCATGTTCTTCACATGTACCCCCAAACCTAAAATGCAATAAAAAAAAAAGGAAAGGTCCTTTATGTTCCTTGCTAGTTGTATTCCTAGGTATTTTATTCTCTTTGTAGCAATTGTGAATGGCAGTTGTTTCTTGATTTGGCTTCTTAAGTCTGTTTTTGGTGTATAGGAATGCTTGTGATCTTGTACATTGATTTTGTATCCTAAGACTTTGCTGAGGTTGCTTATCAGTTTCAGGAGATTTTGGGCTTAGACGATGGGGCTCTTCTAGATATACAATCATGTCATCTGCAAATAGAGACAATTTGACTTCTCCCTCTCCTATTTGAATGCCTTTATTTCTTTTTCTTGCCTGATTGCTCTGGCTAGAACTTCCAGTACTATATTGAATAGCAGTAGTGAGAGAGGGCATCCTTGTCTAATGCCAGATTTCAAAGGGAATGCTTCTAGTTTTTGCCCATTCAGTATGATATTGGCTGTTGGTTTGTCGTAAATAGCTTTTATCATTTTGAGATACGTTCTGTCAATACCTAGTTTATTGAGGGTTTTTAGCATAAAGGGCTGTTTAATTTTGTCAAAGGCCTTCTCTGCATCAATTGAGATAATCATGTGGTTTTTGTCTTTGGTTCTGTTTATGTGGTGAATTATGTTTATAGATTTGCATATGTTAAACCAGCCTTGCATCCCTGGGATGAATCCTACTTGATCATGGTGGATAAGCTTTTGGATGTGCTGTTGCAATCGGTTTGCCAGTATTTTATTTAAGATTTTTGCATCTATGTTCATCATGGATATTGACTTCATGACCAAACCACCAAAAGCATTGGCAACAAAATCCAAAATAGACAAATGGGACCTAATCAACTCCACAGCTTCTGCACGGCAAAAGAAACAGTCATTAGAGTGAATCGGCAACTAACAGAATGGGAAAAAATTTTTGTAGTCTACCCATCTGACAAAGGGCTCATATCCAGAATCTACAAAGAACTCAAACAGATTTACAAGAAAAATAAACAAGCCCATTCAAAAGTGGGCGAAGGATATGAACAGACACTTTACAAAAGAAGACATACATGAAGCCAACAAACATATGAAAAAATGTTCATCATCACTGGTCATTAGAGAAATGCAAATCGAAACTACACTGAGATACCATCTCACGCCAGTTAGAATGGTGATCATTAAAAAATCTGGAGACAACAGATGCTGGAGAGGATGTGGAGAAATAGGAACACTTTTACACAGTTGGTAAGAGTGTAAATTAGTTCAACCATTGTGGAAGACAGTGTGGCAATTCCTCAAGGACCTAGAAATAGAAATTCCATTTGACTCAGCAATCCCATTACTGGGTATATATCCAAAGGATTATAAATCGTTCTACTATAAGGACACATGCACACGAATGTTCATTGCAGCAGTTTACAATAGCAAAGACCTGCAACCAACCCAAATGCTCATCAATGATAGACTGGACAGGCAAAATGTGGCACATATACACCATGGAATATTATGCAGCCATCAAAAACGATGAGTTCGTGTCCTTTGTAGGGACATGGATGAACCTGTAAACCATCATTCTCAGCAAACTGACACAAGAACAGAAAATTAAACACCGCATGTTCTCACTCATAGGCGGGTGTTGAAAAATGAGAACATATGGACACAGGGAGGGAGCATCACACACTGGGGTCTGTCGGGGAAACAGGGGTGGACAGCAGGGGGTGGGGAGTTGGGGAGAGATAGCATGGGGAGAAATGCCACAGGTAGGTGATGGGGAGGAAGGCAGCAAATCTCACTGCCATGTGTGTACCTATGCAATAATCTTGCATGTTCTTCACATGTACCCCAAAACCTAAATGCAATAGATAATAGATAGATAGATATAAAAGAAAGAAAGAAAGAATTACTTCACATGGAGAAGGTTGGCAGAAACTACCTTAATCAAATAATCAAAAAAAACATCATCAGAAATGAGACATATTTACATTTTTGTCACTCTGACAGGGTGTAATAGGAAGGACCCAGCAACCTACCTTTACATTCCTGTCAAAGGTGCCTAACATGAGCCCCAGTGAGAGAATCCAACAGGTAAACCCAAACCCAAGTGCATTCAACAGAAAAATTGGCTTGTAATGTTCTAAAGTGTTAAGGTCATGAAAATCAAGAAATAAACTAAGGAATTGTTTCATATTGAAGAAGAATAAAGAGATAATGACAATTAAATGCAAAGAGAGAAGACGGTCAGAAAGAGTTCAAGATCTTAGAGAGACAAGAGTCAGAGCTGGGCTGGAACTAGGCTCTTCCCACCTCTAGAGCTCTCCCCCTACCCCGCAGACTGAGCAGCACTGCGAAGAACACGCAGATCCAGACAGTCACAAGGGCCTGTGTGAATAAAGGCGTGGAGGCAAGAGGCAGCCCTAAGGTTTGGAAAAAAGTTGAATAGCCTGGTTTGACCTCTATGTAAAGTGCCTGAAGAACTAGGAAGGTGATTCAGCCCTACGGGGATGGCATGGGGCCAAAATGCAGGGCAGAGGCAAAAACGGCACCACACGTTAGATAGGGTGCCTCTTATTGCAGAAGTGAGGGGGTCGAGGTGGAGAGCAGGAGGCACCTAGTCCGAGTCACATCGCCTGCCTCAGCAGGGCCTACAATTGTCACATTAATGACAATATACTGATTTTAAGTTCTTATAGAATTTGCTACTTTTTATTTTTAACAATTTCATTGACAAATTAATCACATACCTACAATTCTCCCATTTGAAGTGTACAATTCAGTGGCTTTTAGTATATTCACAGATATGTGCAACGATCATCTCAAAAAGAGGCCCCGCATTCTTAGCCGTCACTCCCCTATCCCCTGTACGCCCCAGCCCTAAGCAACTACGAATTTGCCTTCCCTCTCTACAGATCTCCCTAGTCTGAATGTTTTCTACTAATGGGATCCTACCACCTGTTGTCTTTTTGTGACTGGCTTCTTTCACTTAGCATGATGTTCTCCAGGTTTATCCATGTTAGAGCATGGATCAGTACTTCATTCCCTTTAATAGCTGAATAATTCTCCACTGTACAGTTATACTAAAAATAAAGTCCACAGACAACACAGTTAGCCCCCAAAGGACCCACTTCGTAATGTCTGTAGTACTAAAAAGTTGGTTGAGCAAGTCAAAAGCAGTGATTACACTGCAGGCCTAGTAGAAATTACAGATCAGGACTGTTCTGTTTTTTATTGTGAAAATTAGGGTTTACCAAGATAAACCCTAAAAATCCTTTAGGGTTTCCCTGCATTCAGCCTACGCCATTATTTCTTGGCATGATTTCAAGTTGTTTTCTAGTTTGAGATCTTCTGTAACCTGAGCTTTCTCTCCTACATAACTAATTTATCCCCTCTCTAGTGGTTCATTCCCACCAGTACACAAACAAGAAAAAAAATCTGAACCCTCTCATGACCCAGCACACTTTCTGTTACTGCCCCAAATTTTCTGCTCATTATCACAGAAAAAATCTCTTTAAAGTGTTATCTAAAGTCACTGTCTCCTACTTTCTTACCTCTGTTTCTAAACTTAACTCACTCCAACTAGGCTTATGTTCCTAAAATTTTACTGAAACTACTCTTGTCAAGATCTCTAATGGCATTCACAGTACTAATGGGTAGAAACTTCTCTGTTCTCATCTTATTTACAAACTGGAAAACATTCTATCTGGTTAATCTCTCTCTATCCTTTTCCTGAAGTATTTTGCTCTCTTATCTTCTTGGCAAGATGTTTATTTGGTCTCCTCCTAACTCACTTTCATCTCCTTCTATTTTTCTTTACTATTGTCTCTTTCTTCTTCATGTCTAAATATTGATATGTCCTTAGGTATGGTCCTAGGATAGCTTTTATTTTCCATTCACATTCTCTTGCCAGAAAATTTTATCCCAACCCTATGGCTTTATATAGACCATCTATATAAGGATGAGTCATCTATATAAGGATGAGTTGTATCTTTTAACCATATTTCTAAATCCAGACTGGTATATCCAACTACTCCTGATTGATCTTCACAACTTGCATTTTCAATAGCCTTCTCAAACTCAGTGTTCTCAAGGGAGAACTCTTGCTCTTCCCACCAAACACAAAAAACTTGCCCCTCCCTCTAAGTTTTACCCATGTCACCAAAATAAGGCAAAGAAAAACGAGTCACCCTTGATTTTTTACATTTTCTACAGGTTACATCTGATTATAACATTTTGCTATAAATTAATCCTTGAGCACATATCCTAAATCCACCTACTTCCCTTTACATCAACTGCTAACACTTTACAAAGATTATTTCTCTTACCTAGATTACCACAACAGCCTTCTCATATGCTCCCTACACATTTCTTGCCCCACTATTGTCCACTCCCCCAAGAGCAGAGTTATTCTTTTAAAATATAAGTTGGATCATTTAATTTTTTTTAGTTAAAGATATCTAATAGTTTACTACTACTCTCAGAATAAGATTAAACATTTTAATACAATTAACTAGACCCTACATAATCTGTCTCTACCCATTTTATCTCATACCACTCTATCACTATGCCTCAGCCATACTGGCCTTTCTTACATGTCCCACTTACATGTGACACTCACTCTAGTTGCTCCCTCTGTCTGTAAATGTTCCTCCCCTAGATTTTACTTGGCTGAGCTTTCTTGTTATTTGGATCTCAGCTCAATGTCACCCAGTTACTACATATAACACCTTGTTTCCTGTTACCTTAACATTGATCATTAACATTTCTTTCTTTCTTTATTTATCAGCGTGCTTCCATAACAAACTAGAATGTGAGCTATACAAAAATAAAGACAGTAAATCTTGTTCTACATTGTATTCCCTACCACTAGAACAGTGTCTAGCACTTAGTAAGTTCCATAAAGGCATAATTTTGATGTTTTCATTATTATATCTCCATGGCCCAGAACAGTGCCTGGCATATGGTAAGTATTTAATAACTATTTCCTTGGAAAATAAATAAATAGTAGAAATGTAATAAACATTTGTTGAATGGATCCCTATCTACCTAGGTTAAGTTCTCATTCAGACCAATTATTTGTCTTGGGAACAGTAATGCACAAAGTACAAGCATTAAAAATGTTCATAAGGTCCAAAGAGAAAGCAATCCACTGGACATTATTCATTCTTTGCTTTTATCATTAGTCCTCTGCTGGTTAGAAACACAGTCTCTATTCTCTTTCTAGTAATTCTAGTAGCAAACCTTGACATTAAACTATTACCACTGGAGGTATACACAACATTCTCACCCCCATTCCCAGACACTATCATTGACCACTTCAGAAGAATAAGTCCATGTTTTTTCTGGAAGTATTGATACTTACAGAACATGCTCAGTGCTAAAGAGAATAACACTGTCCATCATCATGCTTATAAATATGCCAATGATATGACATCTCCTTTTCACTTCTGGATAAAGATGAAGAAGTAAACATATTTACCTTCATCTCCTTCCAAAAATCCACTTAAATAATAGAAGGAGACTTTTTTCATAAGGCAGGAGATTTTGAGAGCTTTATTGGAGAATTTGACTCATCCACAAAGAAAGATCTTAGGTATTGATATTAGGTATTTCTTAAGGAAACAGATCAACTTATATTATTCTATGATAAAGCCCAAAGATTTCAAGCCTCAACCAACTACACAAAGGAAAAATATTTCTACAGAAATAATCTACAGACAGAATCTGTAAACTCAAAGATAGGTCATTTGAAATTATCCAATAATAAGAGGAATAAAAAGAAAGAAGGAGGCCTACAGGAATGATGGGGCACCATCAAGAGAATTCATTTTTAGATTGCAGGAGTTCTAGACAGAAAAGATAGAGAAGGGGGCAAAAGCTTATCTAAAGAAATAATGGTTTAAAACTTCCCAAATCTGAGAAGTGACATCTAGGTACAAACATGAATCTGAAAGATTAGAAATAGGTTCAACCCAAAGAGGAATTTATTGAGACACATTATTATCAAATTATCAAAATAAAAAAACATTTTGTTTTGTTTTGTTTTTGTCTTTCCAAGTTTTAGCTTAGTTTTGGGGGTACATGTGCAGTTTGTTACATGGTAAACTGCATGTCGTGGCGGTTTGGTGTACAGATTATTTTATCATCCAAGTAATGAGCATAGCACCTGATAGGTAGTTATATGATTCTCACCCTCCTTTGATTCTCTATCCCTAAGTAGGTCCTGGTGTCTATTCTTTCCTTCCTTGTGTCTATGTGTACCCAATGTTTAGCTCTCAATGTCTCACTTTTATAAGTAAGAACATGTGGTATTTGTTTTTTTGTTTCTACATTAATTAACTTTGGATAATGACCTCCATCTGTATCCATGTTGCTGCAAAGGACATTATTTCATTCTTTTTATGGTTGCATAGTATTCCATGGTGTATATGTATCACATTTTCTTTTTTGAGTCTACTATTAATGGAAATCCATGTTGATTCCATGTATTTCTTATTGTTAATAGCCCTGCAGTGAACATATGTGTGCATGTGTCTTTTTGATAAAATGATTTATATTCCTTAGAGTACATAACCAGTAATAGAATTTCTGGGTCAAATAGGAGTTCTTAGTTCTTTTAGAAATCTCCAAACTGTTTTCCACAGTGGCTGGACTAGTTTACATTCCAAGGAGCAGTGCATATGTATTCAAAGAAAACATTTTGAAAGGAGCAAAAGGAAGTCACATACAAGAAAATCCCCTTAAGACTATTAGAAAATTCTCAGCAGAAACCCTATAGATCAGGAGAGAGTAGAATAATATGTTAAAAGTACTAAAGAGAAAAAACGTTGCAAACCAAGCATACATAACCTGTTAAATATATTCTTCAAAGTGAGAGAGATATAAAGACTTTCCCAGACAAACAAAACCTGAGGGAGTTCATCACAAGCAGAACTGCCTTATATGATATGCTAAAGAGAGTTACTCAAGCTAAATTGAAAAAACATCAACTAGTTAAATAAAAAGAAATGATAGTATGAAACACACTGGTAAAGGTAAGTATAAACTCAATTTCAGAATACCCTATATCTAATGGTGGTGTCAAAATCACTATTAATGCTAGGACATAGGCTAAAAGACAAAAGAATTTTTAAAAAGTTATATCTACAATAACTTGACAAAGCATGCATAATATTAAAAAGTAAACTCTTGGTGTAACATAGTTACTGATGTTATATATTATGTTATTTATGACATCAATAACATAAAATGTGAAGGAAGACATAAAAGTATAGAGTTATTTTATGTGATAACATCTACAACAATCTGACCTCTGACCAACATGACAAAAACAAGCAATGGGGAAAGGAATCCCTGTTTAATAAATGGTGTTGGGAAAACTGGCTAGCCGTGTGCAGAAAGCAGAAACTGAACACGTTCCTGACACCTTACACTAAAATTAACTCCAGATGGATTAAAGATTTAAACATAAGACCTAACACCATAAAAACCCTAGACAATACCATTTATGACATATGCATAGGCAAGGACTTCATCACTAAAATACCAAAAGCAATGGCAACAAAAACCAAAACAGACAAATGGAATCTAATTAAACTCCAGAGCTTCTGTACAGCAAAAGAAACAATCATTAGAGTGAACCGGCAAACAATAGAATGGGAAAAAAATTTTGCAAGCTACCCAACTGACAAAGGGCTAATATCCAGAATTTACAAAGATCTTAAACAAATTTACAAGAAATAACAAACAATCCCATCAAAAGGTGGGCAAAGGATATGAACAATGAAAATTATAATTGATAAAATTGAAGAAGACACAAATGAATAGTATGGTATCTCATGTTCATAGTTCAGAAAAATAAATAGTGTAAAAAATCCGTACTTCCCAAAGCACTCTATGAATTCAATGCAATTTCTATCAAAATTCCAATGCCAATTATTACAGAAGCAAATAAAACAATCCTAAATTTGTATGGAGCTATGATAGATCCCAAGTAGCTAAAGCAATCTTGAGCAAGAAGAAAAAGCTGGAGACATTATAGCTCTGATTTAATACTATATTACAAAGTTATAGAAGTTGAAAACTGTATGGCAGTGGTATAAAAGCACACATGCAGATCGGTGAAACAGAATAGGAAGACCAGAAATAAATTGACTCACATATGGTCAAATAATCTTTGAAAAGTATGCCAAAAATACACAGTGGAGAAAGGATAGTTTCTTCGATAAATTGTGCTGGGAAAACTGGATATCCACCTGCAATAAAATAAAACTAGACCTTTGTCTTATTCTATACACAAAAATTAACTCAAACTGGATTAAAAATTTAAACCTAAGACCTAATAATATAAAACTCCTTAAAAAAATTATGATAAAACATTGCAGGAACTGACAAACAAAACAGTCAGCATAGAGAAGTATGTAACTGACCTGATAGAGCTGAAAAACACACTAAAAGAATTATATAATGAATTCACAACTACTAATAGCAGAATAAATCAAGTGGAGGAAAGAACCTCAGAATATGTAGACTGATTTTCTGAAATAAGACAGGCAGATAAAAATACAGAAAAAAGTATGAAAAGGAATAAACAAAACCTCCAAGAAATACGGGATGTGTAAAGATACCAAATCTATAACTTATTGATGTACCTGAAAGAGATGGGGAGAATGAAAACAGTTTGCAAAATATATTTCAGGATATCATCCATTACACAACCTAGCAAGAGAGGCCAACACTCAAATTCAAGAAATGCAGAGAATCCCAGTAAAATACTGCATGAGAAGATTATCCCCCAAGACACATAATCATCAGATACTCCAAGATCAAAATGAAAGAGAAATGTTAAAGGAAGCCAGAGAGGAAGCCCAGGTAACCTACAAAGGGAGGAATATCAGACTAACAGTGGACCTCTCAGTTCAAACCCTATCAGCCAGAAGAGATAGGGAGGCAATAGTCAACATCTTTAGAAAAAGGAAATTCCAACTCAAAATTTTATATCTGGCCAAGCTAAGCTCCATAAGGAAGGAAAAATAAAATTTTTTTCAGACAAGCAAAAGCTGAGAGAATTTGTTACCATCAGACCTGCTGTACAAGAGCTCCTAAGGTAAACACTAAATATGGAAAGAAAAGACTACTACCAGCCACTGCAAAAGCACACTGAAGTACACAGATCAGTGACACTGTAAAGCAACCACATAAACAAGTGTGCAAAGTGACTAGCTAACATCATGATAAGATCAAATCCCCCACATATCAATACTAACCTGAAGTTTAAATGTTCTTAGAGCCCCAATGAAAAGACAGAGTGGAAATCTGGATTAAAAAACCAAGACCCATTGGTATGCTGTCTGCAAGAGACTCATCTCACATCCAATGACATACATAGGCTCAAAATAAAAGAATGAAGAAAAACCTACCAAGTAAATGGAAAATAGAAAAAAGCAGGAGTTGCCATCCTAGTTTCTGGCAAAACAGATTTAAAACAAGATTTTTTAAAATTAAATAATAATAAAGTGTCCAATTCAACAAGAAGAGCTAACTATCCTAAATATATATGCACCCAACAGGGGAGCACCTAGATTCGTGAAGCAAGTTCTTAGAAACCTTCAAAAGAGACTTAGACTTTGACATAATACTAGTGGGAGACTTTAACATCCCACTGATAATATTAGACAGATCATCGAGACAGAAAGTTAACAGAGATTTAGGACATGAACTCAGCACTGGATCAAATGGACCTGAGAGATATCTACGGAACTCTCCACACAAAAACAACACAATATACATTCTTCTCATCACCACATGGTACTTACTCTAAAATAGATCACATGATTGGAAGGAAAGCACTCCTTAGCAAATGCAAAAGAACTAAAATCATAACAGTCTCTCAGACCACAGTGCAATCAAATTAGAAATAAAAATTTTCAATTTCTGCTCTGGGTTATCTTGAATTTCATTGAGTTTTCTCAAACAGTTATTTTGAATTCTTTCTGAAACATTACATAGATCTGTCTCCTGGGATCGGTTCCCTGGTGTCTTATTTAATTAATTTGGTGATGTCACATTTCTCTGGATGGCCTTGATGCAATGGATGTTCATCAATGTCTGGATACTGAAGAGTTATGTATTTATTGTAGTCTTAAACAGTCTGGGCTTATTTCGTACCCATCCTTATTTGAAAGGATTTTCAGGTATTTGAAGGTACCTGGGTATTGTATTTTAAGCTGTGTCTGCTTTACAGGGCATGCCAATCCCAGTAACACTGTGGTTCTTGCAGACTCATAGAGCTGTTGCCTTGATGATCTTAGAAAAGATCTGTAAGAATTCCCTGGATTACCAGGCAGAAACTCTTGCTCTCTTCTCTTACTTTCTCCCAAATGAATAGAGTCTCTCTCTGTGTGCTGAGCTTCCTGGAGCTGGGCAAATGATGTCACAGCACCCTCTGTTGTCACCACCACTGATAGTGCTCTGTGTCAAACCTGAAGCCAGCACAGCACTGAGTCTCACCCAAAGCCCACTCTGTTCACTAAAGTCCCCAGGGCTCTACTATCGGTAGGTAATGAAGCCAGCCAGTCTTGTGTCCTTTTCCTCAGGGCAGCAAGTTTCTCCAGAAGAAACTGGAGAAGAGATGCTGTCTGGTGACCATGGCCTGGAGTCAGAAACCTTAGAAACCTATCTTGGTGCTCTATTCTACTGCAGTTGAAGCTGGCACCAAAAACCACAGGACACAGCTTTTTCCACTTTTCCCTCACCCTTTCCCAGGCAGAGTAGTCTCTCCCCCATGTCCACCACCCACTACAGACCTACAGAGAGTACTGCCAGGGTACTGCTGATGTTTACTTAAGGCCAAATGGCTCTTTAGTCAGCTTGTGGTAAATGCAACCTGGCCAGGGACTCACCCTTCAGGGCAGTGGGCTCTCCTATGGCCCGGGTAGAACCAGAAATGTCATCTGAGAGCCGAGACCTGGAGTCAGGGACCTCAACAGCCTGCTTGCTGCTTTTCCACACTGTGGCTGAGCTAATACCTAAGCTATAAGACAAAATACCCTTTATTCTTCCCTCTCCTATCCTCAAGCAGGAGGAGTATCTTCTCATAGACACCATAGCTGTAAATGTACTGAGTCACACTTGAAGACAGCACATCTCAGCATCTCACCCAAGACCGAGGGCATGTGCTACCTGTTTATCACTGCTGATTATTCATATCCAAGTTTCAAAACAAAGTCTTCTTCACTCTTTTGTCTCCTTTCCTCAAGCGGAAGGAAGAATTCTTTTTTGGAGTTCCAAGCCTGTGCTGCCTGGGGTTTGGGAAGGAGTGGTGAAAGCACTTTCTTAGCCACCCCAGCTGGTGTCTCACTAGGTCATGTGCCCCCAAGTCTACTGGCTTCAAGATGAACCCAGCACTTACTAGGACTTGGCCAGAAATTGCAGTCCTTGCCTACACTGCCATTCAATTTTATTTAGAACCTGAGGATACTTTAGTCCAAGGCAGCAAGCCTGGATCGAACTTAAGCTCTGATCACTGAGATGAGCATTTTTCCTCTTGGCTAGTGCTAGCCTAAATGCTATCTCCATGAGCATCAGCTAGGTTCTGCCTAGTGTTGGCAGCACTGAGTTCCTATGCAAAATTCCACAATTCCTACACTCTCCCTTCCCCCAAGTGTGCAGATTCTCTTCCTGCCACATAGTTGCACCTGGGGGATTAACTCAAGCTCCAACCACTGGGATGAACATTTTTCCTCTGGCTAGAGCTGGTCTAAATGCTACCTGCATGATCATCAACTGAGTTCTGCCAGGTATTGGCAGCATTGAGTTTCCTATGCAAAATTCCACAGTTGCTACACTCTCCCTCGCCCAAGTACACAGATTCTCTCTCCTGCCACAAAGTTGCTCCTGGAGGATGTGGGATGGGTGATGTTGGCAATTCAAGACTGTCTTTTCTGCCCCTTTAATGCCTCTTTCAATAATATGAAATTAAAACCAGGTACTATAATTACTCACCTGATTTTTAGTTCTTATGAAGATGCTTTTTATTTAGATAGTTGTCAAATTTGGTGTTTCATTGGTGGAGGCTTCCATTCAGCCTTCTTGCTATACTTCCTCAGTAATATTCTTACACAGTGTCTTCTGGGGCCCAACATTAAAGAATATGTTAGTAAAATTCATTGGCTCCAGGTGGATTGAGAAAGCATAAAGGAAAAATAGAAATAGTCTCATGAGCTACAAGAAGAATTTTCTTGAGACAATGCTGATAGCTTTCCTCAATGAGATAGCAACAAACTTGGCTGATCACAGACCTGGCTGACAAAGCCATTTGAACTAATAGAGAATGAATAAAATGTAGCAGACCATTGGACACACATTCCAATCTTTGAGGCTCAAACCATCAACCATCATTCTTTCCATTCTCTGGAAGAAAAACAGCTCTGATGTGGGTCAAAGAGACCTTGTTAGTAGGGATTGTAGCTTTTAGATTGCAGAAGCATGAAGATTCAAAACTGCTGTGTTCGTTAGGATATTATTAAGTTGTATTCCTTCTCTTTCTTCCCCTCTTACATGACTTTTACAATAAAATTGGTCCAGAGTTCCTAGGAAAAACCCCATCACCACCACTACCACCTTTGAATAGCCTAGCAGGACCAGAGACAAAGGAGGCCTAGGACAGGCAGTTTAGGGAGAAGCTTTCTCCATTTGGTGTTCAGTCCATGTCCCACAATATATATATATGGTTAAATATAAAAGTGTATAATATGGCCCAGAGAAAGGGGAGAGTGAGCAAAAACTCCCCCCTTCCCTATAGCCTAGGCCAGTGGTTCTCAATGTTGCTTACCCAAGCCAACATAATCAGTGTTACCTGAGAACTTTGGAAATACAAATCCTCAGCCACTAGACCTACTGAATCAGAACTCTGGAGGTGGCAGCCAGAAATCCGTGTTTTAGCAAACTCCGCAGATAATTCTGATGCATACTCAAGTTTGAGAACCACTAGCCCAGTGAGTCTTTAAAGTTTGAGTCTTAAAACTCAAACGATCTAGCTGAGTTCACCACAGTAGAACAATACATCATGATTTAGAAAGTCAAAGCACTAGACACTGCTGAAGCATGCATTTGCCTGGAGTGTCTCTCTGTATCTACCCCTCAGTATTCTGCAGGATAGGATTTCAGAGTTTAGAAATTCCAATACTGGACATCTTAATTAATGGAATTGTGGTCTCCCTGAATAAGAATTTCTCAAGCACTATAATGAAGACTTCTATTTTTCAGCAGCATGCAGTTTTGGTTCCAAACTCTTCTAATAGTCACTCACGGACATTTAGATCATTGAGTCCCTAAAAGCAATTCCTCAAATTCTATCAAAGCAGAGGTACATAGTTCCTATATTTTAGATGAAAGTATACTTTCCTAAGCTTATTTATAGGGTCTGAATGTTGGTGTCTCCCAAAATTCACAAGTTGAAACCTAAATCCAAGGTGATAATGTTAACAAGTGGAGATTTTGGGAAGTAAGTAATGATGGCTTCATCCCCATAGATGGGATTAGTGCTTTTTTTTTTTAATAATTGATTAATTTTACTTTAGGTGCATACTATATCTGGCATTTCTCTCCATGTTATCCCCCCCCACCCTGCCCTCCCCTCACCCCCATTGTCTCTCCCCTACCCCCCACCAACTGTCCCCTGTGTGATGCTCCTCTCCCTGAGTCCACGTGTTCTTATTGTTCAACACCCACATATGAGTGAGAACATACTGTGCTTGGCTTTCTGTTCTTGGGTCAGTTTGCTGAGAATGATGGTTTCCAGATTCATCCAAGTCTCTACAAAGGACACGAACTCATTTTTTTTTTATGGCTGCATAGTATTCCATGGTGTATATATACCACATTTTCTTTGTCCAGTCTATCATTGATGGGCATTTGGGTTGGTTCCAGGTCTTTGCTATTGTACACAGGGCTGCAATGAACATACTTGTGCATGTGTCTTTATAATAGAACAATTTATAGTTCTTTGGGTATATACCCAATAGTGGGATTGCTGGGTCAAATGGAACTTCTATTTCTAGATCCTTAGAAATCGTCACACTGTCTTCCACAATGGTTGAACTAATTTACACTACCACCAACTGTGTAAGAGTGTTCCTATTTCTCCACATCCTCTCCAGCATCTGTCTGTCTCCCAATTTTTTAATGATCGCCATTCTAACTGGCGTGAGATGATATCTCAGTGTGGTTTTGATTTGCTTTCTCTAATGCCCAGTGATGATGAGCATTTTTTCATTTCTTTGTTGGCCTCATATATGTCCTCCTTCTGAAAAGTGTCTGTTCATATCCTTCGCCCACTTTTGAAAGGGGTTGTTTGTTTTTTTCTTGTATATCTGTTTTAGTTCTTTGTAGATTCTGGATATTAGCCCTTTGTCAGATGGGTAGATTGCAGAAATTTTTTTTGCCAGTCTGTGTCTTTTGATTGGCCATTCACACTCACATTCAATGTTAATATTGTTATGTGTGAATTTGATCCTGCCATTTTGTTACTGGCTGGTTTTCTTTCTCATTAGTTGACTCATTTTCTTCATTGCATCTTTGGTCTTTGCCAACTGGTTTGCTTTTGCAGTGACTGGTACTTGTTCCATTCCATGCTTAGTGTTTCTTTCAGGAGCGCTTATAGGGTAGGTATCTCTCAATAATTGCTTCTCCATAAAGGATTTTATTTCTCCTTCACTTATGAAGCTTACTTTGGCTGGATATGAGATTCTGGGTTGAAAGTTCTTTTCTTTAAGGATGTTGAATATTGGCCCACACTCTCTTCTGGCTTGTAGAGTTTCTGCTGAGAGATCTGCTTTGAGTCTGATTGGCTTCCCCTCTGTGGGTGACCTGACCTTTCTCTCTGGCTGCCCTTAGCATTTTTTCCTTCATTTCAACCCTGGTGAATCTGACGATTATGTGCCTTGGGGTTGCTCTCTTGAGGAATATCTTTGTGGAGTTCTCTGTATTTCTTGAATTTGAAATTTGGACTGCCTTGCTAGGCTTGGGAAGTTCTCCTGGATAATATCCTGGAGTGTGTTTTCCAGCTTGGATTCATTCTCCCCGTCATATTCAGGTACACCAATCAAGCATAGATTAGGTTTTTTCACATAATCCCATATCTCTTGGAGGCTGTGTTCGTTTCTTTTCACTCTTTTTTCTCTTGTATTGCCTTCTCTTTTTATTTCATTGAGTTCATCTTCAATCTCTGATATCCTTTCTTCTGCTTGATCAATTCGGCTATTAAAACTTGTGTTTGCTTCACGTAGTTCTCGTGCTGTGTTCTTCAACTCCATCAAGTCGTTTATGTTCTTCTCAAGCTGGTTATTCTAGTTAGTATTTCGTCTGACCTTTTTTCAAGGTTTTTTTTCTTTGCATTGAGTTAGAACGTGTTCCTTTAGCTCTGAGAAGTTTGCTATTATCCACCATCTGAATCCTCCTTCTCTTCGCACTCCTTCTCGGTCAAGTTGTGATCCTGTGTTGTCGAGGAATTGTGATCCCTTGAAAGAGAAGTGTTCTGGTCTTTGGTGGTTTCACCATTTTTGCACTGGTTTTTTCCCATCTTTGTGTATTTACCTGGCTGTGGTGTCAGAGAGCTGCTTGATGAGGTCGCTTGTCTGCTTGTGGGGGTACTGCTGGGTTTCTAGGGACTCCTTCAGGTTACTAGGGAAGCTTCCTGTGTCTTTTTTGTTTATGGTGGGAGATTAGGCCCACCTCTTCCATTGACCTGTAGGCACTGCTGGGTTGTTGGGAACACTTCCCTGTTGCTACATAGGCTTCCTGTGTTTTTTGTTAAAACATGTGGCTCAGTCCCACCCCTCTAGTGGTGGGTTGTACCCTTCCTACACTGGGCTGGATCATTCAGGGTTCCTCTCAGACTGTGGCACTAGCTATGAAACCCACTAGAGTCAGAGCTTCAGCCCTCTGGGGTTTGTGGGGGAGGTTAGGGACCCGCCCAGCCACACCTGGCAGTCTCCCCCTTTCAGCTTTCTCTCTCTCTGGTCATGGGGTAGGGGCCACCCAGCTGCTCCTGCTTACAGCTCCCTCTCTCCAGGCGGGGGCAAGGGGCGATAGCTCAGGCTGCAGACTCTTATTCCACTCCACACTTGTAATTCCTCGTGCTTGACTGGCAAAGATCCCCTGTTCTGTGTATTGCTGAGGTTTTGTGGGAAGCGCTGTGTCTGGACCAGAGCGCCAGAAGTGGAGCCTCTGACTCGCCAGTCAGATGCACTTTCTGGGTGAAGCAGCACCCCTCCCCACCTCTGTCTGCCCTAAGTGGCTTTGCTCACCCTGGGACCAGACCCATTGAAATGCACCTGGTACCTCAGTTGGAGCTAGGAGATCTCTGGGTTTCTGAGTCTCTTTTGCTGGGTGTTGTGTGCTGGAGTTGTGTCTAATCTGCCATCTTGGATCCTCTCCGGATTAGTGTTCTTATGAAGGAGTCTGGAGCAAGCTCTCTCGACCCTCTCCTTCTGCCATGTCAGGACACAGCAAAAGGGTGCTATCTTTGGGGCAGGGAGCATGCCTTCAACAAACGAAATCTGTTAACACCTTGATCTTGGACTTTCCAGCCTCGAGAACTGTGAGCAATAAATTTCTGCTGTTTATATATTACCCAGTCAAAGGTATTTTGTTATAGTATCCCGAGAAGAGTAAAACACACACCTATACCAAGCAGAATTATGCACTCAATTTAGGAAAATAATACACAGAAAAACTAAGCAAGACCCTTAGAGTTATGGTGAAAGCAAGTGACCGGCAGCATGGCCAGAGCCTATGTTTGCAGCTGAATATGCACTCCTCATTAAAGAATCAAGGGCAGAGAGTTTTCAACCTATAGTGTCAACTTAGATGGAGGAAGTGACCAATCTCCATGCAGCTCTTCAGTTTAAGGAGGTGAAGATAAAGGCAAGATTTTGGCAAACAATTCAACAATCTTCTCTTTGTGGCTAGGAAATGTGATTCATTCCCTGCCAGATCTCCCTGTTCTCATCAGGAACCAACATCAATGGCTCAATATTTTAGTTTATAAGTAATCATTGTCTTTTGCTCAGACCCCCCCCCCCCACTAACCTCAAAGCCTTTTCCATTTGGAATATGCTGTTCCTCCTATGCATCCATCTCTGTCTTGCTTTCATGAAGAAATTCCACCTCCAACTCTATGACTCAATCATGAAACACTGCTCTCACAAATTCTGGTCTCTGTGTTGGTTGCATGAGAATTATTTAGTGGGCTTGTTAATAATGCAGATTTCAAACATTACTTTCAGAGATTCTGTTTCACTATGTTTGGAAAGTTCCTCAGATTTTGACCGACAGCAATGTTTGGATATAACTGACTTAAGTGACATCATCTGCTTAGACTCCCTAGCCAGATTGTCTCAGACCAAAACCTCCACTTTTAACAAAGCCATTCCTCAACCCCCCAAAGGAAAGGTTTACTTACCATCTGCACACAGGAACAAGACAGACATTTGATAACATGCTTTCACTCTTTGGTATCTCTTAATTTTCCAAATTACATGGACTCTAGGCACAGGCTAGATACCTAGTGTATACTCAATAAAGACCTGGTATCTTGATTTCCATTTCACAGTAAAGGTAACCACATCTGCTAAACTCCTAGATGAAGGCCAAAAGCACTAGAAAAGCTTCAAGAAGAATAGGCAGTAAAGTCAGTTAGAGATTTTGACAAATTCACGTGCCTATGAACCAGTTTTGGAAGACAGGAAAGGAGATTGTGATAATCATTAGTCCTTCATGCCCTCTTATACATAGATGGAAATACAAATAATTATAAGCTGTAATTTACTGAGCATTGACTATACCAAAGAAACAATCCATATTATGTGGTCCATTATATTCAAACTATATACAAGTAAAATGATAGCAGAAAAGGTAAGCCTTTTTCTATTGTACCTTAGGTTCTGGGGTACACATGCAGATCATGCAATTGTTGCATTGGTACATACATGGCAAGGTGGTTTGCTGCCTCCATCTCCCCATCACCTATATCTGGCCTTTCTCCCCATGTTATCCCTCCACAACCTACCCACCCCCCACTGTCCTTCTACTAGCCATCCCAACAGACCCCAGTGTGTGATGCTCCCTTCCCTGTGTCCATCTGTTCTCATTGTTCAACACCCCGCCTATGAGTAAGAACACGTGGTGTTTGATTTTCTGTTCTTGTGTCAGTTTGCTGAGAATGATGGTTTCCAGATTCATCCAGGTCCCTACAAAGAACACGAACTCATCATTTTTTATGGTTGCATAGAGTTGTTTGTAGTAATCTCTGATGATAGTTTATATTTCTATGGAATTGGTGGTGATATCCCCTGTATCATTTTTTATCGCATTTATTTAACTCTTCTCTCTTTTTAATTAAACTGGCTAGCAGTCTATTTTGTTGATCTTTTCAAAAAACAAGCTCCTGGATTTATTGATTTTTTGAAGGGTTTTTTTCTCTAGCTCCTTCAGTTCTGCTCTGATCTAAGTTATTTCTTGTCTTCTGCTAGCTTTTGAGTTTTTTGATCTTGCTCTTCTAGCTTTTTCAATTTTGACAATAGGGGTGTCGATTTTAGATCTTTCTTTGCTTCTCATGTGTTCATTTATTGCTATGAATTTCCCTCTAGACACTGCTTTATATGTGTCCCAGAGCTGCTGGCACGTTGTGTCTTTTTTCTCATTGGTTTTGAAGAACATCTTTATTTCTACCTTCATTTCATTGTTTACCCAGTCGACCTTCAGGAGCCAGTTGTTCAGTTTCCATGAAGTTGTGTAATTCTGAGTGAGTTTCTTAATCCTGAGTTCTAATTTTATTGCACTGTGGTCTGAGAGACTGTTATTATTTGCATTCTTTTGCATTCTTTTGCATTTGCTGAGGAGAATATTTCTTCCAATTATGTGGTCAATTTTAGAGTAGGTGTGATGTGGTGCTGAGAAGAAGGTATATTCTGTGGATTTGGGGTGAGAGTTCTGTAAATGTCTATTAGTTTTGCTTGGTCCAGATCTGAGTTCAAGTCCCGGATATCCTTGTTAATTTTCTGTCTCATTGATGTCTAGTACTGACAGTGGGGTGTTAAAGTCTCCCACTATTATTGTGTGGGAGTCTAAGTCTCTTTGTAGGTCATTAAGACCTTGCTTTATATATCTGGATGCTCCTGTATTGAGTACATATATATTTAGGATCCTTAGCTCTTCTTGTTGCATTGATTCTTATACCATTATGTAATGCCCTTCTTTGTCTCTTTTGATCTTTGTTGTTTTAAAATCCATTTTGTCATAGACTAGGATTGCAACTTCAGCTCTTATTTTTTGCTCTCCATTTGCTTGGCAAACCTTCCTCCATCCATTTATTTTGAGCCTATATGTGTCCTTACAAGTGAGATGAGTTTCCTGAATGCAGCACACTGATGAGTCTTGACTTTTTATCCAATTTGCCAGTCTGTGTCTTTTGAGTGGGGCATTTAGCCCATTTATTTTTTAGGTTAATATTATTATGTGTGAATTTGATCCTTCCATTTTGATGCTAGGTGCTTGTTTTGCCCATTAGTTGACACTGTTTCTTCATTGTGTCAATGGTCTTTACCATTTGATACATTTTTGGAGTGAGTCGATATCTGGTTGTTCCTTTCCATGTTTAGTTGTTCTTTGAGGAGCTCTTGTAAGGCAGGCCTAGTGGTGAGGATATATCTCAGCAATTGCTTGTGCATATAGGATTTTATTTGTCCTTTGCTTATGAAGCTTAGTTTGGCTGGATATGGTTCTAGGTTAAAGTTCTTTTCTAGGGATGTGTATGTTGGCCCCACTCTCTTCTGGCATGTAGGATTTCTGGGCTTCCCTTTATGGGTGACCTGACCTTTCTCTCTGGCTGCCCTTAGCATTTTCTCCTTCATTTCAACCCGGGGTGAATCTGATGATTATGTGCCTTTCAGGTTGCTCTTCTTGAGGAATATCTTTGTGGTGTTCTCTGTATTCCTGGACTTGAATGTTGGCCTGCCTTGCTAGGTTGGGGGAAGTTTTCCTGGATAACATCCTGAAGAGTGTTTTCTAGCTTGGATTAATTCTCCGCATCACATTCAGGTACACCTATCAAGAGTAGATTAGGTCTTTCACATAATCCCATATTTCTTGGAGGCTTTGTTCATTTCTTTTTACTCTTTTTTTTCTCTAATCTTGCCTTTTTGTTTTATTTCATTGAGTTGATCTTCAATCTCTGATATCCTTTCTTCTGCTTGGTTGATTTGGCTATTGAAACTTGTGTATGCTTTGCGAAGTTCTCATGCCTGTGTTTTACAGCTCCACTAAGTCGTTTATGTTCTTATCTAAGTTGCTTATTCTATTTAGCATTTTGCCTAACCTTTTTTCAAGGTTCTTAGTTTGTTTGCATTGGATTAGAACATGTTCGTTTAGCTCAGAGAAGTTTGTTATTACCCATCTTCTGAAGCCTGCTTCTGTCAATTCATCAGCCTCATTCTCCATCCAGCTTTGTTCCTCTGCTGGTGAGGAGTTGTGATCTCTTGGAGGAGAATAGGCATTCCGGTTTTTGATGTTTTCATCCTTTTGCATTGGCTTCTTCCCATCTTCATGGATTTATCTACCTGTGGTCTTTGTAGTTGGTGACTTCCAAAGGGGTCTCAAGTTGACATCCCTTTTGTTGATGTTGAAGCTATTTCTTTCTGTTTTTTAGTTGTCCTCTAACAGTTAGGCACTTCTGCTGCAGGACTGCTAGAGGTCCACTCGAGACCCTGCTTGCCTGGGAATCACCTGCAGGGGCTGCAGAACAGTAAGGGTTGCTGCCAGTTTCTTCTTCTGTTATCTTCGTCCCAGAAGGGTACTCACCAGCTGTCAGCTAGAAGTCTCCTTTATGAAGTGCCTCTTTGAATCTATGTGGGTCAGGTGCCCCTTGAGGAGACAGTCTGTCCCTTTATCAGAGCTCTAAATTGCTGTCCTAGGAGCTCTGTCATTCCATTCAAAAGCTGCTGGGCAGGTACATTTAAGTCTGCCACAGTGGAACTCATAATTGACTCTTTTCCAGGTGCTCTGTCCTGGGAAGGGAGTGTTTTTATTTATAAGCTCCTGATGTGCTGTTGTCTTTTTTCAAGAGATGCCCTGCACAGCAAGGAGGTAGTATAGTCACAGTTTGCCAGCAGAGGCGTTGCTGAGCTGCTGCAGCCTCTGCCCAGCTGCTGTGCAATCTTTTTTGCAGTTTTGTTTACATAGGTACAGTTAGAACTGCCTCAGTAATGGCAGTCTGCCTCAGTAAAGGCGGACTGTCTCAGTAGTGGTGGACTGCCTTGGTAGTGGTAGACTGCCTCAGTAATAGTGGACACCCTTCCTTCCACAAAGCTGGACCACCCCAGGTCCAGGTGCACTTGCTGCAAAACTCTCAATCCAGAGCATTTCAGATTGCTTGTGTCTGTGGGGGGTGGGACCTGCTGAGCCAGATCACCTGGTTCCCTGCTTTCAGCCTCCCTTTTTTCAGTTGAATGGGGGAGCTCTTTCTCCCAAGTGTTCTAGGCACCAGTTAAAACAGCCATCCAGATTTGTGTGAGTTTTTGTGTGGAAACCCACGGCACTGGCTGATACAGCCATGCTGGAAACTTGTACTTTTTGGCCCAGGAATCTCCTGGTCTGTGGGCAGTACAAACTGCAGTAGAAGCGCAGTATCTGAACTGGAGTGCTGGAGTGGATGGAAAGACCCCAATAGCCTCCTTTGGGTAGGGAGGGGGTCCTCCAGGAATTGCACTTCCTGAGTGAGGCAGTGCCCTACCCTGCCTCGGTTCACCCTTCTTTGGCTACATCCATGTGCAAACAGTCCCATTGAGGTGCACCTGATATCTCATTTGGAAATGCAGTGATAGATCACCTCCTACATTGCTCTTACTGGGAACTGCACTCCAGAGCTGTTGCTATTTGGCCATCTTGGATCATCCATTCAGGTAAATCATTTTTTTAAGTCACATAGCTAGTAAGGAATATTCCTTACTAGCTGAGTCAGTCTTTCAATAAAATAAGTCTCTTTCCAAGGCCCCAGGACTACTGCAATGACAGGAAAGTCCTTTAGAAATGCAGGCCCTTTCTTCATCTTTTGATTGGCATACTATGCAAACAGACTAGTTTCTTCTAGAGGAAGATATTCATCAGATCAGTGTAACTATAGAGGGAAGCCAGTTTTGCCTGCAGAATGGCAACCTGGGAATCTCCACCTAGAAGCAGAGCATGATGAACGCACAGCCACACAGGATCATCTACTCAAGATATCCTTCTTTGCTAACAAGACTTTGGACTATTGGACTAAATGGTGTTGTTTTAAGCCCTTCCAGGAAGCCTTGTGTGTGCGTGCATGTCTGTGTCTTTGTGTGTCTGTGTGTGTGTGTGTGTGTGTCTGTGTGTCTGTGTGTCTGTGTATCTGTGTGTGCGTTTTAGGGGTGGGAGGTAGGAAAGGGGAGATCTCAGAATAGGAATACAATTCATTTGATTATCAGCAATTCATCTTGTCAAAGAACAAAGGTATTTCTCACAACAGACTTTCCAGCCTCAGCCTTATTTTCTCCACATTTACATAATCTACTTCACTTTCCAGTGTAATTCAAAGAGGGAGTCAGGATAAGTAAGAATAGCAGCTACAAAACATTGCTTTTAGGGGATTGCAAATAGAACTACCTGCAAAGAACAGCAGGCAGTATTTTGTCTCATTTTTCCTACAATGGGGAAACTCAGACTCACTAACATGACTCAGAACCTATCTAAATATTGTCTACCCCAATGGCTTCTTAATACTAAAAGTTCAAGGCATAAAAGTATAACACAACTATGAATATCTTTAGCAATTCTATCCTAAAGAAAATACGGAGATCTAATACCATAGAAATATATGACCTTTTCTTTGTGAAAGGAAATAGCACCTTTCAATTGCACTCTCGACATTTCAGAGAAGAATAAGGGTTTTTCATCAAGAATAATGAAAAACAGAAAGGATTTCAAGGATATATGTATTTCTATTCCTCAGTTGAAAATAGAACATCTTTTTTAAAAATCCAGGAACATTTACCATTTTTTAAAAATCCTGGCTGGATCTTTAAAATTTTTTCTGCTTCAAAACATTGATATGTAAAATAACATGCTTTTTGATGTGGAAAATGCAGATGCTATATTTTCACTATCATTACATGTTTATTAAATAAAATTTTTTGCTCCTAGTTCCTAGCTTGAAAAATGAATAGTTGTGTGCATTAGACTTTTTGTTTTCTCTTAGTCATAAAAACTAGGTTGCTTTCTCACCAATACAGATTTTTATTGATTTTTTTGGTTGAGTCTATATATTTTCCATGTCCGACAACCCTTGACGTGAATGTTTCTGCACCTCTGCTATAGATGGACCAAAGCCCAAACAGTGGGTTTGCTTCTTATTAGTCATAAGCACAAATGAAGTGAGAGAAAAATATCTGGAGGAAAAAATAAGCAAGCATCTTATTTTGGTGTTCAGTCGAGAAAACATTAGAGGCAGCACTGTATAGTAGAAAGAATACAGCACAAAGAGTCTGATGACATGGGCTCTAGTCCTAGTTCTGCCACTCACTGGTAGTATCATCTAATATACAGTACTTTCTTCCTGTCTATATGGTTTATTTTTCTCTCTTTAAAAATGAGGTGAGGGTGAGTCAAGAAAATGGAAGGAAAAGAAAGGAAAGGAGAGGTGATTAGACTAGGAGGTATCTTAAAATCAAGCTCTAACATTTCTTGAGGCCTCAGAATTTAAGATCAAGCAGAAAAAAAAAAGAGAAAGAAAGTTCACCCTAAACACACTAGTTGCACAGTAGGCAAAGAAGAAATAGCTCCTAACCTCCATTTGCAGGTCCCAAAAAATATCCCACAGGCCTATATGTATTCATTTTCTTAAAGCAATCAGACTTCAACATGCCCTCTAGCCAAACTTGACAAGGCCAGGGGGGATGTGATAGTGACTTTTTCTAATCTCTGCTACCTATGTATTTCCTATTGAATAATTCACTGCCAAATCCAACTGGAATGGCCTGCAGTATAACAAAGTGGGCTGTCCAGAATTCCTCAAAAGAAATTAGCACATTATCTCCTTTGCAGTAACTCTGCCAAGATTCTTCTCTCTGCTCTGTAGTTCAACAGTTCTATGTCAGTTCCTGCCCAGAGATGGGTGGCCCAGATATGAATCAGCATAACCTTTTTTATTGGCCCTGTCCTGTTTTCCTATTGGAAATCATGAATCTATTAATTTCTTGAAAAAAGAAATCAAAATACAAGTTCAAATGGAAGTGGTTTCTCCTTTGCCACCACATAAACAGATGGTTAGAGAGTTTTCAGGCATAAAAATTTATTTGTAGGTTGAGGGACAAGCAGTATTGGGGTAAAGGAAAGGACATAAACCTTTACATTTCCAGGGTAATGTTCCCTCTGGTTAGCTCTCAGTCTCAGACTGTAGGGGCATTCCAAATAGGTGGTCAGAGTATTCATTATTTGGAGTTGCATACTGATATGGTTTGGCTGGGTCCCCACCCAATTCTCATCTTGAATTATAGTTCCCATAAACCCCACATGTTATGAGAGGGACCACATAGGAGGTAATTTAATCATGGGGTCAGTTACCACCACGCTGCTGTTCTTATGATAGTGAGTGAGTCATCACAAGATCTGATGGTTTTATAAGGCTTTCCCCCTTTTGCTCAGCACCTTCCATTGCTGTCACCATGGATTTGCTTTCTGTTCTGCCATGGCTATAAGTTTCCTGAGGTCACTCCAGCCATGCTAAACTGAGTCAGTTAAACCTCTTTTCTTTATCAATTACCCAGTCTCGAGTATGTCATTATTAGCAGCATGAGAATGGATTAATCCAGTAAATCGGTACCAGGAGTGGGGTGCTAATGTGAAAATGCCTGACAATATGGAAGAGTCTTTGGAACTGGGTATCAGGCAGAGATTGGAACACTTCGGAGGGCTCAGAAGAAGACAGAAAAATGTGGGAAAGTTTGGAATTTCCTAGAGATTTGGAGGACTCAGAAGACAAAAATATGTGGGAAAAGTTTGAAACTTCCTACAGACTTTTGAATGGTCTGAAATGCTGATGGTAATATGGACAAAAAAAATTCCAGGCTGAAGTGGTCTCAGATGGAGATGAGGAACTTGTTGGGAACTGGGGAGCAAAGGTGACTTCTGTTATGATTTAGCAAAGAGACTGGTGGAAGTTTTGCCTCCACTCTATATATCCATGGAATTTTGAACTTGAGCGAGATTTAGGGTACCTAGCAGAAGAAATTTCTTTTTTTTTTTTTTATTGCATTTTAGGTTTGGGGGTACATGTGAAGAACATGGAAGATTGTTGCATCGGTACACACATGGCAGTGTGATTTGCTGCCTTCCTCCCCATCACCTATATCTGGCATTTCTCCCCATGCTATCCCTCCCCAACTCCCCACCCCACACTATCCCTCCCCTTTTCCCCCTGACAGACCCCAGTGTGTGATACTCCCCTCCCTGTGTCCATGTGTTCCCATTGTTCAACACCCGCCTATGAGTGAGAACATGCGGTGTTTGATTTTCTGTTCTTGTGTCAGTTTGCTGAGAATGATGGTTTCCAGGTTCATCCATGTCCCTACAAGGACACGAACTCATCGTTTTTGATGGCTGCATAATATTCCATGGTGTATATGTGCCACATTTTCCCTGTCCAGTTTATCATCGATGGGCATTTGGGTTGGTTCCAGGTCTTTGCTATTGTAAACTGTGCTGCAATGAACATTCGTGTGCATGTGTCCTTATAGTAGAACGATTTATAGTCTTTTGGATATATACCCAGTAATGGGATTGCTGGATCAAATGGAATTTCTATTTCTAGGTCCTTGAGGAATCGTCACACCGTCTTCCACAATGGTTGAACTAATTTACACTCCCACCAACAGTGTAAAAGCGTTTCTATTTCTCCACATCCTCTCCAGCATCTGCTGTCTCCAGATTTTTTAATGATCGCCATTCTAACTGGCGTGAGATGGTATCTCAATGTAGTTTTGATTTGCATTTCTCTAATGACCAGTGATGATGAGCATTTTTTCATATGTTTGTTGGCTTCATGTATGTTTTTCTTTTGTAAAGTGTCTGTTCATATCCTTCGCCCACTTTTGAATGGGCTTGTTTGTTTTTTTCTTGTAAATCTGTTTCAGTTCTTTGTAGATTCTGGTTATCAGTCCTTTGTCAGATGGGTAGACTGCAAAAATCTTTTTCCCATTCTGTTGGTTGCCGATTCACTCTAATGACTGTTTCTTTTGCTGTGCAGAAGCTGTGGAGTTTGACTAGGTCCCATTTGTCTATTTTGGCTTTTGTTGCCACTGCTTTTGGTGTTTTGGTCATGAAGTCCTTGCCTACGCCTATGTCCTGATGGTTTTGCCTAGATTTTCTTCTAGAGTTTTTATGGTGTTAGGTCTTATGTTTAAGTCTTTAATCCATCTGGAGTTAATTTTAGTGTAAGGTGTCAGGAAGGGGTCCAGCTTCTGCTTTCTGCACATGGCTAGCCAGTTTTCCCAACACCATTTATTAAACAGGGACTCGCTTCCACATTGTTTGTTTTTGTCAGGTTTGTCAAAGATCGGGTGGTTTTAGATGTGTTGTGTTGCGTCGGAGGTCTCTGTCCTGTTCCATTGGTCTATATCTCTGTTTTGGTACCAGTACCATGCTGTTTTGATTACTGTAGCTTTGTAGTATAGTCCGAAGTCCGGGAGTGTGATGCCTCCAGCTTTGTTCTTTTTGCTTAGAATCGACTTGGCTATGCGGGCTCTCTTTGGTTCCATATGAAGTTTAAGGTGGTTTTTTCCAGTTCTTCAAGAAGGTCATTGGTAGCTTGATAGGGATAGCATTGAATCTGTAAATTACTTTGGGCAGTATGGCCATTTAAGCAGCAAAGCATTTAAGAAGAAGCAGAGCATAAAAGTTTGGAAAATTTGCACCCTGATGACTCTATAGAAAAGGAAAAAAAAAATTCTGGGAAGAAATTCAAACAGACTGTAGAAATTTACATAAGTAACAAGGAGCCAAATGTTAATCACCAAGACAATGGGGCAATTGTCTCCAGGACATGTCAGAGACCTTTGCAGCAGCCCCTACCATCACAGGCGTAGAGGCCTATGTCTGAAAAAAAAAATGGTTTTGTGGGCAGGACCCAGGGCCTCCCTGTTGTGTGTAGCCTAGGGACTTGGTGCCCTGCATCTTAGCTGCTTCAGTTCCAACCATGGCTAAAAGGGGCCAAGGTACAGCTCAAGTCATGGCTTCAGAGCATGCAAACCCCAACCCCTGACATCTTACATGTGGTGTTGAGTCTATGGGTACACAGAAGTAAAGAACTGAGGTTGGGGAGGACTTTCACCTGATTTCAGAGGATGTATGGAAAGGCCTGGATGTCCAGGCAAAAGTTTGCTGAAGTGGCAGGGCCCTCATGGGGGACCTTTGCTAGGGAAGTGCAAAAAATAAATGTGAGGTTTGTGCCCCCATGCAAAGCTTCCACTAGGGCACAGCCTAGTGGAGCTGTGAGAAGAAAGGCACCATCCTCGCAAACCCCAGAATGGTAGATCCACTGACATCTTGCACTGTGTGCCTTGGAAAGCCCCAGACACTCAATACCAGCCAGTGAAATCATCCAGGAAGGAAGCTGTACCCTGCCAAGTCACAGAGGCAGAGCTGTGCAAGGCCATGAGAGCTCATCTCTTGCATCAGTATGCCCTAGATATGAGACATGGAGTCAAAGGAGACCATTTAGGAATTTTAAGTTTTAATGGAGGCCCTGTTGGATTTCAGACTTGCGTGGGTCCTGTAACCTCTTCATTTTGGTCAATTTCTCCCATTTGAAATGAGTGTATTTACCCACTGCCTTGCTCCTCAAGCTTGCAGACAGCCTATTGTGGAAACTTGTGATCATGTAAGTTAATACTTAATAAACTAATAAGATATATACATGTCCTATTACTTGTGTCCCTCTAGAGAGCCCTGACTAATACGACATGTTTAATACAATCTCTATCAAAAACCAGCAAGACTTTTTATTGGTGTATGGAGGTTATTTGTAAATACTATGGAAAGGCAAAGGAACTATAATACCTAAACTAATTTTCAAAAAGAAGAATAAAGTGGGAGGAATTATTACCTGATTTTAACACTTATTACAAAGTTACAATAATCAACACTATGTGCATTGGTGGAAGAGTATACCCATGGATCAATGGAATAGAATAGAGAACCCAGAAATAGACCAATAAAAGTAGAGCCAACTGATTTTTCACACAGTGATAGGG
The DNA here is from genome assembly GCA_036589455.1 of Ateles fusciceps. Lineage (NCBI taxonomy): Eukaryota > Metazoa > Chordata > Mammalia > Primates > Atelidae > Ateles > Ateles fusciceps. The sequence continues at coordinate 75,160 of JAZHEH010001803.1, read as the reverse complement.
TTTGACTGTGTCCCCACCCAAACCTTATCTTGAATTGTAGTTCTCATAATTCCCACTTGTGGAAGGGACCCAATGGGAGATAAATGAATCATGAGGGCAGTTACCCTCATCTTGTTCTCATGGTAGTGAGTGAGTTCTCACAAAGTCTGATAGTTTTATAAAGGGGCATCATTAGAGTAATCAACAATCAACAGAATGGGAAAAAAATTTTGCCATCTACCCATCTGACAAAGGTTTAATATCCAGAATCTATAAGGAACTAAAACAGATATACAAGAGAAAAACAAACAACCCCATTCAAAAGTGGGTGAAGGATATGAACAGACACTTTACAAAAGAAGACATATATAAGGCCAACAAACATATGAAAAATGCTCATCATCACTGGTCATTAGAGAAATGAAATTCAAAACCACATTGAGATATCATCTCACGACAGTTAGAATAGCAATCATTAAGAAATATGACGACAACAGATGCTTGAGAGGATGTGGAGAAATAGGAACACTCTTACACAGTTGGTGGGAGTGTAAATTAGTTCAACCATTGTGGAAGACAGTGTGGCGATTTCTGAAGGATCTAGAAATAGAAATTCCATTTAACCCAGCAATCCCATTACTGGGTATATACCCAAGAACTATAAATCCTTCTACTATAAAGACACATGCACATGTATATTCATTGTAGCCCTGTGTACAATAGCAAAGACCTGGAACCAACCCAAATGCCCATCAATGATAGACTGGACAAAGAAAATGTGGTACCTATACACCATGGAATACTACACAGCCATAAAATACAATGAGTTTGTGTCCTTTGTAGGGACTTGGATGAATCTGGAAAACCATCATTCTCAGCAAACTGACACAAGAAGAGAAAGCCAAACACCGTATGTCTCACTCACATGTGGGTATTGAACAATGAGAACACATGGACTCAGGGGAGAGGAACATCACACACTGGAAGCAGTTGGGGGGGGGTAGGGGGAGAGGAAGTTGGGGGTGGGGAAGGATGGGATGGTGGGGAGTGATAACATGTAGAGAAATGCCAGATATAGTATGCACCTAAAGTAAAATAAATAAATTTTTTAAAAAGGGCATTTTCCCCTTTTGCTTGGCACTCTCTGCTGCCGCCCTGTGAAGAAGGATGTGTTTAATTCTCTTTCACCATAATTTTAAGTTTTCTGAGGCCTTTCCAGCCCTGTGGAACTGTAAGTTGATTAAACCTCTTTTATAAATCACCCAGTCTTGGGTATTTCTTCATAGCAGCATGAGAAGGAACTAATACACACAGGTACAAAAAGAATTCAATGGTGAAAGAAAAGCCTTTTTACAAATTGTGCTGGATAATTTGCATGTGCATAGACAAAAAAAGACACTTTCACTTGAACCTCAAACCATATATAAGAGTTAACTCAAAATAAGTCATGCAAAATATAAAACTCTAAAACTTTTACAAGAAAACAGGAGAAAATCTCAGGACCTAGGGCTTAGTGAAGAATTCTTAGCCTTGAATACCTCTCCCCAACAAACCTGGGTCCCTGAAGTTTTTGATCCCATTCACACTGAACCTTCATCAATTTGCTAATGATAATTTAAACATTTCCATCAGTACTGGTACCAGTCAAGTCTCTACTGTTGGCCTTCTGCTCTAGTGAACTGGAGATGCCAAAATGCCTGACTAGATGCAGACAGAAATAGCTTCACCCACTGAGAGATCAGACCATCAAGAAGAGTAGCGCACTCCAAGCAGATCTTAGGAATGAAGGCATTGAAAGTGGTCAGTGGGTAGATGCAGACCTCAGGCTGAAAAGGCAAGAAGCTGGGAACCGCAGATCTGGCTTTTGAGCACCAGGACTCATTTCTGGCACAAACAAGTTTTCACAGAATTAGAAAAAATTATTTTAAAATTTTCATAGAACAAAAAATGAGCCCAAATAGCCAAAGCAATCATAAGCAAAAAGAAAAAAGCTGGAGGCATCACACTGACTTTAAACTATACTAGAAAGCTACAGTAAACCAAACAGCATAGTGCTGGTACAAAAGCAGGAACATACACCAATGGAACAGGTTAGGGAACTCAAAAATAAAGCCACACAAATACAAGCAACTCATCTTTGTCAAAGTTGACAATAACAATCAATGGGAACAAGGGCTCCCTATTCAATAAATGGTAGTGGGATACCTGTCTACCCATATGCAGAATATTGAAACAGAACCCATTTCTTACACCATATACAAAAATCAATTCAGATGGTTTAAAGACTGAAATGTAAAATTCAAAACTATAAAAACCCTGGCAAGACAAAATATTTTCTCTCATTCTGTTTACGTTGTAAACAGACAACCTACAGAATAAAAGAAAATAGTTGCAAACTATGCATCTGACAAAGCTCTAATATCCAGAATCTGTAAGAAATTTAAACGAATCAACAAGTAAAAAACAAGCAACCTCATTTAAAAATAGGCAAAGCAAATGACCATCAATCAATGAGTGGATAAAGAAAATGTGGTATATATACACCATGGAATACTACTCAGCCATAAAAAGGAACGAAATAATGGCATTCACAGCAACCTGGCTGGAATTGAAGACCATTATTCTAAGTGGAGTAACTCAGGAATGGAAAACCAAACATTGTATGTTCTCACTTATAAGTGGGAGCTAATCTATGAGGACACAAAGGCATAAGAAGGACACAATGTACTTTGGGTGGGGGGGGGGTGATGGATAAACAACTACACATTGGATAGAGCGTGCATTGCTTGGGTGACAGGTGCACCAAAATCTCAAAAATCACCATTAAAGAAGTTACTCACATAACCAAACACTATTTGTTTTCCAAAAAACCTGTTGAAATAATAAAATAATATGTATGATCTCCTACAGAGGAGATAAACATAATGTACACATTTTTAAAAATAAAAATTAAAAATGGACAAAGTACATAAACAAAATACTTCTCAAAAGTAGATATACATGCCACCAACAAGCATATAAAAATGTGCAACATCACTAATCATTAGAGAAATACAGATCAAAACCACAATCAGATACCATCTCACCCCCCTCAGAATGGCTATTAATAAAAAATAAGTGATGTTGGTGAGCTTGTAGAAAAAAGGGAACACTTATCACTGCTAGTGGGAATATAAATGAATTCAACCACTTTGGAAATCAGTTTGGAGAATATCTTGAAGAACTTATAACAGAAGAACGAGTCAATCCAGAAACCCCATTACTGAATATATGCCCAAAGCAATATAAATTGTTCTGCCTTAAAGACACATACATGCATATGTTTATTGTAGCACCTTTCACAATACCAAAGCCATAGAATCAACCTAGATGCCCATCAATGGTGGACTAGATGAAGATAATGTGGTATATATATATATATATATATATATACCATGAAATACCACCCAGCCATAAAAAAGAATGAGATTATGTCCTTTGTGGCAATGTGGATGCAGCTGGAGGCCATTATCTTAAGTGAATTAACACAGGAACAGAAAATCAAATACTGCAGATTCTTACTTATTTTTTTTTAGAAAGAAAAGGAGAGAAAAAGAGAAAGAAAGAAAAAAGAGAATGAAAGAAAGAGAAAGAGGGAGAGAGAACGGAAATCTTGCTCTATTGCCCGGGCTAGAATACAATCTAAAGATGGGTATTTAAACCTCTTCTATGTCAATAATTGTGTTTAACAATGGAGACAGGAAGGAGTAAGGGAGTAAAATAACAAGCAGCCAACCAATATTTCATTTAAGCCTGCGAGACGCTGTGCAATTGCTGAGGAATGATTTACTTCCAATTATGTGGTCACTTTCAGAATAGATGTGATATGATACTGAGAAAAATATACATTTTGTGGATTTGGGGTGGACAGTTCTGTAAATGTTTATTAAATTTACTTGTTTCAGGTCTGAGTTCAAGTCCTGGATATCCTTGTTAATTTTCTGTCTCGTTGATCTGTCTAATATTGACAATGTAGTATTAAAGTCTCCCACTATTATTGTGTGAGGGTCTAAGTCTCTTTGTAAGTCATTAAGAACTTGCCTTATGTATCTGGGTACCCCTGTATTGGGTGCATATATATTTAGGATCGTTAGCTCTTCTTGTTATATTGATCCTTTTACTGTTATGTAATGTCCTTCTTTGTCCCTTTTGGTCTTTGTTGCTTTAAAGTCTATTTTATCAGAGATGAGAATTGCAACTCCTACTTTTTTTCTCTTTTCTTTTTTTTCCTTTTGCTCTCCATTTGCTTGGTAAATATTCCTCCATCCCTTTATTTTGAGTCTTTATGTATCGTTGCATGTAAGATGGGTCTGGATGCACCATACCGATGGGTTTTGGCTTTTTATCCAATTTGCCTGTCTGTGTCTTTTAACTGGGGCATTTAGTCCATTTAAGTTAGGATTAATATTAATATATGTGAGTTTAATATTACCTTTTAATACTAGCTGGCTGTTTTGCCCATTAGTTGATGTAAATTCTTCATTATGGTGATGCTCTTTACCTTTTGATATATTTTTGAAATGGCTGATACTGGTTGTTCCTTTCTATATGTAGTGCTTCTTTCAGAAGCTCTTGTAAAGCAGGCCTGGTGGTAATGAAATCTCTGAGTACTTGCTTGTTTGTAAAAAAAATTTATTTTTCCTTCACTTATAAAGCTTAGTTTGGCTGGATATGAAATTCTGGGTTGAAAGTTCTTTTCTTTAAGGATGTTGAATATTGGCCCCCACTCTTCTGGCTTGTAGGGTTTCTGCTGAGAGATCTGCTGTGAGTCTGATAGGCTTCCCTTTGTGGGTAACCTGATCTTTCTCTCTGGCTGCCCTTAGTATTTTCTCCTTCATTTCAAGCCTGGTAAATCCAACAATTATGTGCCTTGGGGTTGCTCTTTTTGGTGTTCTCTGTATTACCTGGAGTTGAGTATTGTCCTGCCTTGCTAGGTTGGGAAAGTTTTCCTGGATAATATCCTGAAGAATATTTTCCAGATTGGATTCATTCTCTCGTCACATTCAGGTACACCTATCAAACGTAGATTAGGTCTTTCACATAGTCCCATATTTCTTGGAGACTTTGCTCATTCCTTTTTACTCTTTTTCTCTAATCTTGTCTTCTCGTTTTATTTCATTAAATTGGTCTTCGATCTCTGAAATCCTTTCCTCTGCTTGACCAATTCGACTGTTAAAATTTGTGCATACTTCACGAAGCTCTCGTATTGTGTTTTTCAGCTCCATTAATTCACTTATATTCCTCTCTAAATTGCCTATTCTCGTAGCATTTTGTCAAACTTTTTTTCAATGTTTTTAGTTTCTTTGCATTGGGTTAGAACATGTTCTTTAGCTCACAGAAGTTTGTTATTATCTGCCTTCTGAAGCCTGATTCTGCCAATTCATCACACTCATTCTCCATCAGGCCTTGTTCTCTTGCTGATGAGGGACTACGATTTTCTGTAGGAGGAGAGGCATTCTGATTTTGGGTGTTTTCAGCCTTTTTGCGCTGGTTTCTTCCCATCTTTGTGGATTTATCCACCTGTTGTCTATGTAATTGCTGACTTTCAGATTAGGTCTCTGAGTGGATGTCCAGCTTGTTGGTAATGAAGTTTTTTCTATTTCTTAGTTTTCCTTCGGCAGACGCCCCTCCCCCTGCAGAGCTGGACTTTCCCAGGTTCAGCTGTGCTTGCTGTGAAAGTCTCAATCCTCAGCACTTCCAATTGCTGTTTTTTTGTGGGGGTGGGGCCAGCTGAACCCGTGTCATCTGGCTCCCCTGTCTCAGAGCCTCCTCTTCTTCTTCTTCTTTTTTTTTTTTTTTTTGAATGGTCGACTCTCTCCAGGTGTTCCAGTCACCCACTAAAAAGGGCACCGGAATCCATGTAATTTCCTCTGCAGCAACCCACTGCACTGGCTGAAACGGTGGCGTTAAGATTAGTGGTGCTTTTCTGGCCAAGAATCTCCCAGTCTGGTTCCCCCGCTTCAGTTCCCCCTTCAATCAGCTGAATGGGCAACTTAGCCTTCCCGGAGTTCCAACGCCAACCAAAGGGCACCCAGCCCCACACACTCCACACTGAGAACCGCCACGCTGGGGTTCCGGCAAAACGGCCTCGCCAGCCAAAAGAGTCATGCTGGTGACCCGTGGGGCTCCTCTGCAGGAAATCTCCTGGTGCATGAGTAATAAAAATTCATCTGGAAGTGTGGCATCCACTCACTCTGCACTTTCATTGGGAGCTACATTCCTGAGCTGCTGCTAATCAGCCATCTTGGATCTCCAGATTCTTACTTATAAGTGGGAGCTAAACACTGAATACATATGGACACTAAGAATGGAAAAATAGACACAAAGTCTTAATGGTGTAGGGTGGCAGGAGGGTGAGGACTGGAAACCAAATCAACCAGGTACAATGCTCACTACCTGGGTGACAAAATTATTTGTGCACCAAACCCCAGCAACACAATTTACTCATGTAACAAGCCTACATATGTACATCCCAAACCTAAATTAAAATTTGAAAGAAAAAAGAAAGTTCTTGAACTTGAGATGGAAAGCACAGTTCATTGAAAAAAAAAGTCAACATATTGTACTTAACAAAGGTTACATTTTTTTTCTCAGAGAAAGACATGCTTAAAAGAAAAATACAAACCACAGATTAAGGGAGAATATTTGCAAACCACATGTTTTACAAAGGACATATATCTAATTATATTAAAGAATTCACTAAAGTCAACAGTAAAGGAGTAAGCCATTCAATTTTTTAAATGGACCAAGGACATGAAGATATATTTCACAGAAAAGGTTATATGGATGGCAAATAAACACATAAAAGGATGTTCAATACAACTAATCTTCAGGGAAATACAAATTAAGATTACAAAGAGATATCTAGACATCTATGAGAATGGCCAAAATAAAAAATAGTGCAAACTAAATGCTGGTAGGATGTAGAGAAACTGGATCATGCATACATTAATGGTGGAAATATAAAATGGTACAAACATTCTGGGAAAGTTTGACAGTTTCTATTAAACTAAACATGCAACTACCATAGAACCCAGCTATTGCACTCTTGGAGATTTATTTCACAGAAATGAAAATTTATGCTCACAGAGAAACCTGCGACAGCTTTATTCAGAATTATAGCAACTTTACTCATAATAGGCAAAAACTGGAAACAAACAAAGTCTCCATTAATAGGTAAATGGTTAAACAAATTATGTTACATTCATACTTTGGAATATTATTTAGCAATAAAAATAACAAACCATTGATACATGCAATAACTTGGATGGATCTTGCTATAGTCTGAATGGTTATGTCCTACTCAGATTCATATGTTAAAACCTAATTCAATGTGGTAGTATTAAGAGGTAGGAGATGATTTGGTTATATGACAGAGATGATTAGGTGATGAGGGTTTTGAGGGAAATGAGTAAGTCTTGAGGTTTTCTGGGAGATAATTGGGTCATGAGGGCATGAATGGAATTAGTGCTCTCATAAAATAAGCCTGAGATCAGGGCTTGTCCATTCCTTCTGCCATGTGAGGACACAGCAAGAAAGTGGCATTTATGAAGCAGAGTGTGAGCCCTCACCAGACAGCTCCAAATGGCCTCACTAGCTCAAATAGACTGTGGTTTTATGTTTCCATGAGGAAAATAAGATATGTTCATTAATTAGTTTCAAAATGGAAATCTCAAGCCATTCAAAACACAAGAAAATCATGATCATTTTCTACTTCCAAACCAGACAGTATCAGATACAAGCTAGCATCTAAAGACAGAATGATGGTGTGGACAGTAGAGTGGGGGAAAGGTCCCTTTCTTTCCCAGATGAATGTATAGGTGAATGTCTAATCTTCCCATTGAGATGACACCCTGTTTGAGATCTGAAACTTTCCCATTCTCCTCTCCATGCCACAGCATAATTTCCCAAGCACAACTAAAGTATCTGGTGAAATGTTGGCTCTCTGTGAGCTACTCACCAAATCACCTGATGGGAATCTAGTATTCCAATCCATTTGTAAGACAACTTGTTCCCCAGAAGGTCACAATTTTCTTCTTTACTACCTCATAGATTGCCTGGGTCAGTAGGCAATTAGACCTGTTGTAGTCTAACTTAGTGGGTGAAGCTGAGACTTACACATAGAGATAACTTGTAAACAAGTTTAACATATTTTTATTAATTCATTTGACATGTATTTATTGAGCACATACTATGTGAATAAGAAAGTCATGGTCCCTGCTGTCATAGATCTGACTTTGGTTGACTAATTTTAAAAAGTAACCAAAGATATAAATAAAATATTTATAAATAATAATAAGACCTATAAAGTAAATAAGATACTAAGAAAGTAATATGAAAGCTACATTAAAGAGTATGATTGGAGGGACAATCCAAGATGGCTGAATAGGAACAGCACTGGAGTGCAGTTCCCAGTGAGAATGCAGAGGGTGAGTGATCACCACATTTCCAAACGAAATGTTACTGCCCATAGACCAGGAGATTCCCAGGCAAAAAAAACACCATGAGTCTCCAGCATGGCTGTTTCAGCCAGCTCAGCAGGTCTCCACACAAAAACTCACACAAATCTGGGTGGTCGTTTCAACTGGCGCCTGGAATGCCTGGGAGACAGAGTTGCCCATTCAACTGAAAAAAAGGGGGGCTGAAACAGGTAGCCAGGTGATCTGGCTCGGTGGATCCCACTACCACAAAGACAAGCAATCTGAAATGCTCTGGATTGAGAGTTTCATAGCAAGCACCCAGGATGGTCCAGCTCTGTGGGGGGAAGTGCAACCACCATTACCAAGGCAGCTCACCACTCCCGAGGTAGTCCACCATTATTGAGGCACTCCGCCATTACCGAGGCAGTCTGCCATTACCAAGGCAGTCCACCATTACAGAGGCAGTCCGCCATTACTGAGGCAGACGGCCATTACTGAGGCAGTTCTAACTATACCTCTATAAACAAAACCACAAGGAAAGTTCACACAGCAGCTGGGCAGAGCCCATGGCAGCTCAGCAATGCCTCTGCTGGAAGACTGTGACTAGGCTACCTCCTTGCTGGGCAGGGCATCTCTAAAAAGGCTGCAGCACTTCAGGAACTTATAAATAAGGCCCCACCTTCCCAGGGCAGAGCACCTGGGAAAGAAAAGGCGGTAATGAGTTCCACTGCAGCAGACTTAAAAATACTACCCTGCAGTTGTCTACAGAACAACAGAGCTCACAGCTCAGCACTTGAGCTCCTATAAGGGACAGATTGTCTCCTCAATCAGCTCCCCAACCCCCATATATCCAAAGAGACACCTCATAAAGGAGAGCTCAGGCTGAAATCTGGTGGGTATCCTTCTGGGACAAAGATAACAAAAGAAGAAACTGGCAGCAACCTTTATTGTTCTCCAGCTGCTGCAGGTGATCCCCAAGCAAACAGGGTCTGAAGTGAACCTCCAACAGTCCTACAGCAGAGGGGTATGACTGTTAGAAGGAAAACTTAAAACAGAAAGAAATAACTTAATCATCAACAACAAAAAAAAGTCCACTCAAAGACGCCATCTGAAAGTCACCAGCTACAGAGACCACAGGTAGATAAATCCACAAAAACGGGAAGAAACCAGTGCAAAAAGAATGAAAACATCCAAAACCAGAACACCTCTCCTCCTCCAAGGTATCAAAACTCCTCACCATCAAGGTAACAAGGCTGGATGGAGAATGAGTCTGATGAATTGACAGAAACAGGCTTCAGAAAGTGTATAATAACAAACTTCTCTGAGCTAAAAGAACATGTTCTAACCTAGTGCAAAGGAACTAAGAACCTTGAAAAAAGGTTTGATGAAATGCTAATGAGAATAAACAGCTTAGAGAAGAATAAAAACGAATTGACGGAGCTGAAAAGCATAGCACAAGAACTTCACAAAGCATACATAAGATTAAATACCCAAATCAACCAAGCAGAAGAAAGGATATCAGAGATTGAAGAACAACTCAATGAAATAAAATGAGAAAGCTCTTAGAGAACAAAGAGTGAAAAGAAATGAACAAAGCCTCCAATAAATATGGCATTATGTGAAAAGCCCTAATCTATGTTTGATAGGTGTACCTGAATGTGATGGAGAGAATGAATCAAAGCTAGAAAACACTCTTCAGGATATTATCCAGGAGAACTCTCCCCAACCTAGCAAGACAGGCCAATAGTAAAGTCCAGGAAATAAAGAGAAGACCACAAAGATACTCCTCAAGAAGTGCAACCCAAATGCATATAATCGTAGATTCACCAGGGTTGAAATGAAGGAAAAAATCCTAAGGGCAGCCAGAGAGAAAGATTGAGTTACCCACAAAGGGAAGCCCACCAGACTCACAGTGGGTCTCTCAGCAGAAACACTACAAGCCGGAAGAGATTGGGGGCCAATATTCAACATTCTTAAAGAAAATAACTTTCAACCTAGAGTTTCATATCCAGCCAAATAAAGCTTCATAAGCAAAGGAGAAACAAAATCCTTTATGAACAAGCAATTGCTGAGAGATTTCCTTACCACCAGGCCTGCCTTACAAGAGCTCCTGAAAGAAGCACTAAACATAGAAATGAACAACCACTACCAGCAACTCCAACAACATACCAAATGGTAAAGAGCATCAACACAATAAAGAAACTGCATCAACTAATGGGCAAAAGAACCAGCTAGCATCAAAATGGCAGGATCAAATTCACACATAATGATATTAACCTTAAATGTACATGGGCTAAATGCCCCAATCAAAAGACACAGACTGGCAAATTGGATAAAAGGTGAAAACTCATCAGTGTGCTGTATCCAGGAAACCCATCTCACATGCAAGGATACACATAAGCTCAAAATAATGGGATGGAGGGAGATTTACCAAGCAAATAGAGAGCAAAAAAAAGCAGGAGTTGCAATACTAGTCTCTGATAAAATAGACTTTAAACCAACAAAGATCAAAAGAGACAAAGAAGGGCATTACATAATGGTAAAAGGATCAATGCAACAAGAAGAGCTAACGATCCTAAATGTATATGCACCCAATACAGGAGCACCAAGATACATAAAGCAAGTTCTTAACGACCTACAAAGGGACTTAGACTCCCACACAATAATAGTGGGAGATTTTAACACTCCACTGTCAACATTAGACAGAACAATGAGACAGAAAATTAACAAGGATATCCAGGACTTGAAATCAGATCTTGATCAAGCAAACCTAATAGGCATCTACAGAACTATCCACCCCATATTCACAGAATATACCTTCTTCTCAGCACCATGTCACACCTACTCTAAAATTGACCACATAATTGGAAGTAAATCACTCCTCAGCAAATGCAAAAGAACAGAAACCATAACAAACCGTCTCTCAGATCACAGTGCAATCAAATTAGAACTCAGAAAATTAAGAAACTAACTCAGAACCACACAACGTCATGGAAACTGAACAACTGGATTTTGAATGTTGACTGGATAAACAATGAAATGAAGGCAGAAATAAAGATGTTCTTTGAAACCAACCAGAACGAAGACAAAATATACCAGAATCTCTGGACACATTTAAAGCAGTGTCTAGAGGAAAATATACAGCAATAAATGCCCACATGAGAAGCAAGGAAAGAACTAAAATCAACACCCTATCATCAAAATTGAAAGAGCTAGAGGAGCAAGATCAAAAAACTCAAAACCTAGCAGAAGACAAGAAATAACTAAGATCAGAGCAGAACTGAAGGAGATGGACACACAAAGAACCCTTCAAAAAATTAATAAATCCAGGGGCTGGTTTTTGAAAGATCAACCAAATAGACCAGTAGCCACATTAATAAAAAAGAGAGAGAGAGGAATCAAATAGATGCAATAAAAAATGATAAAGGGGATGTCACCACTGATTCCACAGAAATACAAACTACCATCAGAGATTCCTACAAATAACCCATGCACATAAACCAGTAAACCTGGAAGAAATGGATAAACTCCTGGACACTTGCACCCTCCTAAGCCTAAACCAGGAAGAAGTCAAAACCCTGAAAAGACCAATAACAAGGGCTGAATTTGAGGCAGCAATTAATAGACTACCAATCTAAAAAACCCCAGGTCAAGATGCGTTCACAGCCAAATTCCATCAGACATACAAAGAGGAGCTGGTACCACTCCTTCTGAAACTATTCCAAACAATCCAAAAGAGGGAATCCTTCCCAAATCATTTTATGAGACCAACATCATCCTGGATACCAAAACCCAACAGAGACTCAACAAGAAAAGAAAACCTCAGGCCAATATCCATGATGAACATAGATGCAAAAATCTTCAATAAAATACTGGCAAACCGATTGCAACAGCACATCAAAAACTTATCCATCACAATCAAGTAGGCTTCATCCCGAGGATGCAAGGATGGTTCAACATATGCAAGTCTATAAACGTAATTCATCACATAAACAGAACCAAAGACAAAAACCACATGATTATCTCAACAGATGCAGAGAAGGCCTTTGACAAAATTCAACAATGCTTTATGCTAAAAGCTCTCAATAAACTAGGTATTGATGGAAGATATCTCAAATTAATAAAAGCTATTTATGACAAACACACAGCCAATATCATACTGAATGGGCAAAAACTGGAAACGTTCCCTTTGAAATCTAGCACTAGACAAGGATGCCCTCTCTCAACACTCCTATTCAATATAGTATGGGAAGTTCTAGCCAGAGCAATCAGGCAAGAAAAAGAAATAAAGGGTATTCAGTTAGGAAAGGAGAAAGTCAATGTGTCTCTATTTGCAGACGACATGATTGTATATTTAGAAGACCCCATTGTCTCAGCCCAAAATTTCCTGAAACTGATAAGCAACTTCAGCAACAAGCTAAAAGAGAGCCAAAGCAAGAACGAACTGCCATTCACAATTGCTACAAACCACTGCTCAGTGAAATAAGAGAGGACACAAACAGATGGAAAAACATTCCATGCTTATGGTTAGGAAGAATCGATATTGTGAAAATGACCATACTGCCCAAAGTAATTTATAGATTCAATACTATCTGCATCAAGCTACCTATGATCCTCTTCACAGAACTGGAAAAACCCACCTTAAACTTCATATGAAACCAAAAGAGGGCCCGCATAGCCAAGTCAATTAAAAGCAAAAAGAACAAAGCTGGAGGCATCACGCTACCTGACTTCAAACTATACTACAAGGCTACAGTAATCAAAACAGCATGGTACTGGTACTAAAACAGAGATATAGATCAATGGACCAGAACAGAGGCCTCGGAGGCAATGCCACACATCTACAACCATCTGATCTTTGACAAACCCTACAAAAATAAGCAATGGGGAAAGGATTTCCTGTTTAATAAATGATATTGGAAAACTGGCTAGCCATGTGAAGAAAGCAGAAACTGGACCCATTCCTTACACCTTACACTACAATTAACTCCAGATCAATTAAAGACTTAAACATAAGACCTAACACCATAAAAATTCTCGAAGAAAACCTAGGCAAAACCATCCAGGCCATAGGCATAAGCAAGGACTTCATGACTAAAACACCAAAAGCACTGGCAAGAAAAGTCAAAATAGATAAATGGGATCTAATTAACCTCCAGAGCTTCTGCACGGCAAAACAAACAATCATTAGAGTGAACCAGCAACCAACAGAATGGGAAAAAAATTTTTGCAATCTACCCATCTGACAAAGGGCTGATATCCAGAATCTATAAAGAACTAAAACAGATTTACAAGAAAAAAATAAACAATCCCATTCAAAAGTGGACGAAGGATATGAACAGACACTTTACAAAAGAAGACATACATGAGGCCAACAAACATATGAAAAAATGCTCATCATCACTGGTCATTAGAGAAATGCAAATCAAAACCACATTGAGATACCATCTCACGCCAGTTAGAATGGCGAGCATTAAAAATCTGGAGACAACAGATGCTGGAGAGGATGTGGAGAAATAGGAACACTTTTACACTGTTGGTGGGAGTGTAAATTAGTTTAACCATTGTGGAAGACTGTGTGGCAATTCCTCAAAGACCTAGAAATAGAAATTCCATTTGACCCAGCAATCCCATTACTGGGTATCTATCCAAAGGATTATAAATCGTTCTACTATAATAAGGACACATGCACATGAATGTTCATTGCAGCACTGTTCACAATAGCAAAGACCCAGAACCAACCCAAATGCCCATCAATGATAGACTAGACAGCGAAAGTGTGGCACATATACACCATGAAATATTATACAGTCATCAAAAATGATGAGTTCGTGTCCTTTGTAGGGACATGGATGAACCTGGAAATCATCATTCTCAGCAAACTGACACAAGAACAGAAAATCAAACACCGCAAGTTCTCACTCATAGGTGGGTGTTGAACAATGAGGACACATGGACACAGGGGAGGGAAGCATCACACACTGGGGTCTGTCAGGGGGGAAATAGGGGAGGGACAGCAGGGGGTGGGGAGTTGGGGAGAGATAGCATGGGGGAGAAATGCCAGATATAGGTAATGGGAAGGAAGGCAGCAAATCACACTGCCATGTGTGTACCTATGCAACAATCTTGCATGTTCTTCATATGTACCCCAAAACCTAAAATATAATTTAAAAAAATCTGGAGACAACAGATGCTAGAGAGGATGTGGAGAAATAGGAACACTTTTGCACTGTTGATGGGAGAGTAAATTAGTTCAATCATTGTGGAAGACAGTGTAGCGATTCCTCAAGGACCTAGAAATAGAAATTCCATTTGACCCAGCAATCCCATTACTGGGTATATATCCAAATAATTATAAATCATTCTATTATAACAACACACGCACACGTATGTTCATTGCAGCACTGTTTACAATAGCAAAGACCTGGAATCAACCCAAATACCCATCGATGACAGACTGGACAAGGAAAATATGGCACATATACACCATGGAATACTATGCAGCCATAGGAAATGATGAGTTTGTGTCCTTTGTAGGGACATGGATGAACCTGGAAACCATCATTCTCAGCAAACTGACACAAGAAGAGAAAATCAAACACCACATGTTCTCTTTCATAGGTGAGTGTTGAACAATGAGAACACATGGAATCAGGGAGGGGGAGCATCACACACTTGAGTCTGTTGGGGGGGTCTAGGGGGAGGGACAGCGGGGAGTGGGGAGGTTGGGGTGGGTAACATGGGGAGAAATGCCAGATATAAGTGATGGGGATGGAGGCAGCAAACCACATTGCCATTTATGTACCTATGCAACATACCTGCATATTCTTCACATATACCCCAGAACCTAAAGTGTAATAATGTGTGTGTGTGTGTGTGTGTGTGTGTATGATCTGGGAAGGAGTCTCTGAGGAAGTGACAGGTGTTCTGAAACCCAGAGTATGAGAGTCAGCCATAATTAAAATGGGAGTTTGGCCAGCTCAGGCAGAAAAATAATTTATATAGAAAGGCCTTGTAGTAGAAAGTAGCGTGATAGTTTGAGAGAATGGCAGCATGGCTGGAACACAGAAGTTGGCAAGGAGAGTGGTGGGCCATAAAGTTAGTGAGATAAGAAGAAATAAGATTATGAAGAGGCTTTTTGGTTTGTTGTTCTTGTTGTTTAGTTTTTTTAATTTTTAATTTTTGTGGGTACATAGTAGGTGATATTGATGGGTGGTATATGAGGTGTTTTGATACAGGCATGAAATGTGTAATAATTACATCATAGAAAAATGAGTATCCATTCCCTTAAGCAATTATCCTTTGTGCTACAATCTAATTATACTCTTAGTTATTTTTAAATGTACAATTAAATTATTATTCACTGTAGTCACTCATATGGTGTGACTCTGTGTCTCAACCCAAATCTTATTTCGAATTGTAATCCCCCACATGTCAAGGCAGGGACCTATAATCCTCACATGTCAAGGGAGGAAAGTGATTGAATTATTGGAGTGGTTTCTCCCACGCTGTTCTTGTGATAGTGAGTGAATTCTCATGATATCTGATGGTTTTATAAATGATAGTTTATCCTGCACTCTCACATGTTCTCTCTTTTTCTCACCTGCTGCCATGTAAGATATGCCTGCTTCCCCCTTCTGCCATGATTGCAAGTTTCTTGAGGCCTCCCCAGGCATTGTGGAACTGTGAGTCAATTAAACCTCTTTTCTTTATAAATTACCCAGTCTCAGAGAAGTTCTTTACAGCAATGGGAAACGGACTAACACCATCACCCCATTATGATATCAAATACTAGGACTTATTTATTCTTACTATATTTTGTACCCATTAACCATCCTCCCTTCCCCCAAAGCACCCCAGCTATCCTACTCAATCTTTGGTAACCATCCTTCTACTCTCTATCCCATGAGTTCAATTGTTTTAATTTTAGCTCCCACAAATAAGTGAGAACATGTAATGTTTGTCTTTCTGTGCCTGGCTTATTTCACTTAACATAATGACCTCCAGTCCTATCCATGTTGTTGCAAATGACATGATCTCACTCTTTTTATGACTGAATAGTATTCCATTGTGTATAGGCACCATATTTTTTAGCCATATATTTACTGATGGACACGTTGGTTGCTTCAAAACTTAGCTATTGGGAACATTGTTGCAACAAATATGGGAGTGTAGATATCTTTTTAATATATTCATTTCCTTTTTTTGGGTATATACTAAGCAGTGAGATTGCTGGATCATATAATGGTTCAATTTTTAAGTTTATAAGGAATCTCTAAACTGTTCTTCATAGTGGTTGTACTAATTACATTCCCACCAACAGTGTACAAGTATTCCCTTTTCTCCACATCCCCCACCACCATTTGTTATTGCTGGGGTGTAAGCCATTGTAACTGGGGTGAAATATCTCCCTGTAATTTTGATTTGTATTATCTGATGATCAATGATTTTGAGCACTTTTTCATATACCTGTTTGTCATTTGAATGTCTTCTTTTGAGAAATGTCTATTGAAATCTTTTGCCCATTTTAAATCAGATTATTAGAGTTTTCCTATAGAGTTATTTTAGTTCCTTATATATTATGGTTATTAATCAATTGTCAGATGCAGATAAGCACTTTGAAAATATTTTCTCCCATTCTGTGGGTTGGATCTTCACTTTGTTGATTGTTTCCTTTGCTGTGCAGAAGCTTTGTACTTAACACGATCCCATTTGTCCATTTTTGCTTTGGTTGCCTGTGCTTGCAGGGTATTAAGAAAATTTTGTCCAGACAAACATTCTGAAGAGTTTCCTAATGTTTTTTTGTAGCAGTTTTATAGTTGGAAGTCTTTGGTTTAAACCTTTAATCAATTTTGATTTGATTTTTGTATATGGGGTATTAGTCCATTTTCATGCTGATATGAAGAAACACCCGCAATTGGGTAATTTATAAGGAAAAGAGGTTTAATTGACTCACGTTTCCACATGGCTATGAACACTTTAGAAAACTTACAGTCATGGCAGAGGCACCTCTTCGCAGAGTTTTAGGAGAGAAAATGAGTGCCAGCAGGGGAAATGCCAGATGCCTATAAAACCATCAGATCTCAGAAGACTCACTCACTATCATAAGAACAGCATGGGGGAGCTCAGGGAGGGGCCAAGATGTCTGGATAGAAACAGCTCTGGTCTGCAGCTCCCAGTGAGACCAACAAAGAATGTGGGTAATTTCTGCATTTCCAACTGAGGTACCCAGTTTATCTCATTGGGACTGATTAGGCAGTGAGTGCAACCCGCAGAAAGTGAGCAGAAGCAGGGTGGGGTGTTGCTTCACCCAGGAAGTGTAAGGAGCCAGAGGACCTTCCTCCCCCCAGCCAAGGGAAGCAGTAAGGGACTGTGCTACATGCCCAGAGACTACACTTTTCCCACAGATATTTTCAATCTTAGGATCACGAGATTCACTTGTGAGCCTACACCACCAGGCACCTGGATTTTAAGCACAAGGCTGGGCAGCTGTTTGTGCAGGCACTGAGCTAGCTGCAGGAGTTTTTTGTAGTCCAGCAGCACCTAGAACACCAGTGAGACAGGTGAACCATCCACTTCCCTGGAAAGGGGTCTGAAGCCAGGGAGCTAACCAGACTCACTAACCAGGTCCCCCTCCCAGGAAGCCCAGCAAGCTAAGAACCACTGGCTTAAAATTCTCACTGCAGTACAGCAGTCTGGAGTCAACCTGGGATGACTGAGCTTGGCACAGGGAGGGGCAGCCATCATTACTGAGGTTTAGTAGGCAGTTTTCCCCTGACAGTGCTAAAGAGACTAGCAGGTTTAGACTCACAGATTTCACCACAACATGGCAAAGTGGCTGTGGCCAGACTGACTCTCTAGACTCCTCCTCACTGGAAAGGGAATCTCTGCAGGAAATGCAGTGGCCCCAGTCAGGGGTTTAGAAATAAAACTCTCATCTCCCTGGGACAGAGCACCTGGGAAGAGGGTCAGCTGCAGTTGCAGCTTCAGTGGACTTAATCTTTCCTGCCTACAGGCTCTGAAGTGTGGCTGATGCTGACAAGAGGGCTTCTCCCAGCACAGATCAACAGGTATACTTAGGAACAGACTGTCTCCTCAAGTGGGTCCCTACACCTGTGCCTCTTAACTGGGAGAGACCTCCCAATAGGGTTTGACTGACACCTCATACAGGGGAGCTCTGGCTGGCAACAGGCCAGTGCCCTCTGGGATGAAACTCCCAGAGGAAAACGTAGGCAACAATCTTGGCTGTTCTGCAGCCTCCAGTGGTGATGCCCAGGCTAGCAGGGTCTGGAGTAGACCTCCAGCACACTGCAGCAGACCTGGAGAAGGGGGCTTGACTATTACAAGACAGAACTAACAAACATAAAGCAACAAAAACAAAAACATCAACAAAAAGAGCCCCCCCCCACAGAAAAAAAACAGCCAAAGGTCATCAGCCTCAAAGATCAAAGGTAGATAAACCCACAAAGATGAGGAAAAAAAGCACGAAAAAGGTGAAAATTCTAAAAGCCAGAAAGCCTCTTCTCCTTCAAATGATCGCAACACCTCTCCAGCAAGGGTGCAAAACTGGATGAAGAATGAGATTGACGAATTGACAGAAGTAGGCTTCAGGAGGTGGGTAATAACGAACTTTTCTGAGCTAAAGGAACAGGTTCTAATCCAATGCAAGGAAGCTAAGAACCTTGATAAAAGGTTACAGGAACTGCTAACTATAATAACAAGTACAGAGAGCAACATAAATGACCTGGTGGAGCTGAAAAGCAGAGCACAAGAACTTTGTGAAGCATACACAAGAATCAATAGCTGAGTTGATCAAGCAGAAGAAAGGATATCAGAGATTGAATACTACCTTGCTGAAATAAGGCATGCAGACAAGATGAGAGAAAAAAGAATAAAAAGGAACAAACAAGGTTTCCAACAAATATGGAACTATGTAAAATGACAAAACCTACGATTGACCAGTGTACCTGAAAGTGATGGGGAGGATGGATCCAAGTTGAAAAACACAGTTCAGGATATTACCCAAGAGAACTTCCCCAATCTAGCAAAAAATCCAGGAAATACAGAGAACACCACTAAGATACTCCACAAGAAATCAACACCAAGACACATAATTATCAGATTCTCCAAGATTGAAATGAAGGAAAAATGTTAAGGGCAGCCTGAGAGAATGGTCAGGTTACCTGTACTGGGGAGCCCATCATATTAACAGTAGATTTCTCAGTAGAAATCCTACATGCCAGAAGAGAGTGGGGGCCAATATTCAACATTCTTCAAGAAGGGAATTTACGACCAGAATTTTACATCCAACTAAACCAAGCTTCATAAGCAAAGGAGAAATAAAATCCTTTCCAG
Source organism: Ateles fusciceps (assembly GCA_036589455.1). Lineage (NCBI taxonomy): Eukaryota > Metazoa > Chordata > Mammalia > Primates > Atelidae > Ateles > Ateles fusciceps. Next base: position 55,367 of record JAZHEH010001803.1, on the reverse strand, counting down.
ACAAGAAAATGCTAAGGGAATTTGTCACCATCAGGCCTGCCTTGAAAGAGCTCCTGAAGGAAGCACTAAATATGGAAAGGAAAGAGCAGTACCAGCCACTGCAAAAACACACCAAAATGTAAAGACCAATGATACTCTGAAGAAACTGCATCAACTAATGTACAAAATAACCAGATAGCATCATAATGACAGGATTAAATTCACACATAACAATATTAATCATAAATGTAAATCAGCTGAATGCCCCAATAAAAAGACACAGACTGGAACACTGGGTAAAGAGTCAAGATCCATCGTTGTGTTATATTAAGGAGATATATCTTACACACACATAGGCTCAAAATACAATGATGGAAGAATATTTACCAAGTAAATGGAGAGTTCAAAAAAAACAGGGATTGCAATCCTATTCTCTGACAAAAAAAAAAAAAGAGACTTTAAACCAACAAAGACTTAGACTCCCATACAATAATAATAGGAGACTTTATACCCCACTGTCAATATTAGACAGATTGATGTGACAGAAAATTAACAAGAATATTCAGGACTTGAACTCAGCTCTGGATCAAGTGGACCTAATAGACATCAATATAACTCTCCACTCCAAATCAACATAATATACATAATATACATTCTTCTCTGTGTCACATGGCACTTATTTTCAAATCAACCACATAATTGGAAGTAAAACACTCCTCAGCAAATGTAAAAAAGCAAAAATCACAACAACCAGTCTCTCGGGCCACAGTGCAATCAAATTACAACTCAGGATTAAGAAACTCACTCAAAACCACACAACTACATGGAAATTGAACAACTTGCTCCTGAATGACTCCTGGGTAAATAACAAAATTAAGGCAAAAATAAAGAAGTTCTTTGAAATCAGTGAGAACAAAGAGACAATGTACCAGAACCTTTGGGACACAGCTAAAGTAGTGTTAAGTTACGTCATCTGCAAGCAGAGACAATTTGACTTCCTCTCTTCCTATGTGAATACGCTTTATTTTTTTCTCTTTCTTGATTGCCCTTGCCAAATCTTCCAATATTATGTTGAATAGGAGTGGTGAGAGAGGGCATCTTTGTCTTGTGCCAGTTTTAAAAAAGTCCTTCTAGCTTTTGCTCATTCAGTATGATGTTGGCTATGGGTATGTCATAAATAGCTCTAATTAATTTGAGATATGTTTCATCAATAACTAGTTTATTGAGAGTTTTTAACAAGAAGGGATGTTAAATTTTATCAAAGGCCTTGTCTACATCTATTGAGATAACCATAGATGTGATTTTTGTCATTGGTTCTGTTTATGTGACTGATTATATTTATTCATTTGCGTATGTTGAACCACTCTTGCATCCCAGGGATAAAGCGGCCTTGATTGTGGTGGATAAAGTTTTTGATGTGGTGCTGGATTTGGTTTGACAGTATTTTATTGATGATTTTTGCATAGATGTTTATCAGGGATATTGGCCCAAAATTTGGTGTGTGTGTGTGTGTTTCTGCCAGGTTTTGGTATCAGGATGATGCTGCCCTCATAGAATGAGTTAGGGAGGAGTCCCCCCTTTTTCTATTATTTGGAATAGTTTCAGAAGGAATGCTACCAGCTCCTCTTGACCTCTGGTAAAATTTGGCTGTGAATCCATTTTGTCATGGGCTTTTTTTTTTTTTTTTTGGTTTGTAGGCTATTAATTACTGCTGTCCCCTCCCCATTTCCCCCTGACAGACCCCAGTGTAACATTTTTTAAATCCTTTGTAATTTTTGCAGCAAGAAAGTTCTATTTTTGTAGGTACTGCGGGTATGTTTTATTATGTTTGATGTGAGGATGAGTGAGGCCTCCAAAAACCTAAGGTCAATGAAGGTTTGTAAGCGTCCCTACCCACCAGTAACACCCATTGCTCTGAAAGCTACTTGAAAGAAGCACCTCCCCACTGTTGCCAGTGCTATCTCTAGAGGGCTGTTTGTAGGTGGCCCCAAAGCTGTAACTCTATGTCCCAAAGCATTTTTGGATTTCCTTGGGTTGTCAGGGCACCAAAATCATACTTTTTTGCATACAGATGTGGGGGACAAAATCTCTTCTCATTGCTCCAAAACATCTCTGTTCTCCAATGTCTTTCAGACTCCTTTGATTAACCTGCTCCTTCTGCCTTCATAGAGGCACTGAGCCTAATGCATAGAAAAGTAAACCAGAAGTATTTGTAGTCCATGGTTTAGCTGGCTTCCTTCTCAATGCTAGACACCAGTATATACCTATTTTCTCATTATCCTTCACTAAACAATACAAACAAAATTGGGGGTTTTAAAACAAATTAAGACAAATCACCTGAAGTCCTGGCACACCAGTTCATCAGAGAAGCCTAACCCTGCATGAATAATAATGTAAGCTAAAAAAGACAGGGAGGGGAACATCACACATGGGGTAGGTCCCTGGGGGGCAGGGGAGGGGGAGGGACAGCAGGGGGGCAGGGAGGTTGGGGGAGGAATAACACCAGGAGAAATACCTTATGTAGGCGACGAGGGGACGGAGACAGCAAACCACCATGGCATGTGTGTACCTATGCAACAATCCTGCAGGATGTGCACATGTACCCCAGAGCTTAAAGTACAATTAAAAATAAAAAAGAAAAAATAATAATAATTTAAGCTGAAGATGGCTACCACCACAGGTCCTTCAGAAGACAAGCATTACCTTGAATGTATACCTGTCTTTGTTTTTCTCCTGCCACTGGATTTCTGAAGAGGTGCTAGAGGTCCCAAGATGTGATGTGGGTTACTTCTATAAGGGCAAGGTCACTCTGGGTTAGGATCAGCTTCATAGAGGCACTGGGCCTAAGCCTGAGAACAATAAAAAGTATCTGTACAGCCCTTTGTGGTCTACAAGGAACTTTCACATACATTATCTCATTTGATCATCATAATAACCCTACACAGTAGGTATTGCCATTATTCCCTTTCAACAAATAAAGAACAGAAACTAAAAGAGATAAAATGACAGTCCAAGTTTTCTCAGCTGATATAGGAAGAACTTGGAATTTGAATATAGGTCCTCTGACTCCAATAACTCCCTTGAGTTATTTTCATGACATGCTTTGAGTTGGTATAAAAGTATCATTATTGGTTATTAGCTTCTAGTTAGTCCAGTGGTTTTCAAATCTAAGTATGCATCAGAATCATGTAAAGAACTTTAATAAGTGTTCCAAGAAACAGATTTCTGGGCACCAGCTTGAGCTATTAATTGAGAATGTAGATGTCAGGGCTAGAATTTGCATTTTCAGCAAGTTCCCTGGTGATGATGATGTTCCTTTTCTGAGGACTGCACTTTGGAGACCACTGATTCAGAGCCAGGGGCTCTGAATGCAATATCTATTGCTCTCTAGATCACAAAATAATGAATATCAACCCAAAGAAAAGATAAGCAGGGCAGGACTGTTTAGATAGTAAATATATTTTGCTCCACCATTTTAGTGAATTTTTAAACATCAGAGTTCAAAATTAGCCTTTAAGATCATGATGAAGGAAGACTATTATAAATAACAAGATAAAATTTAGTAGACCAGAGACAAGCATATTCAGATACTCATATTACAATGCAAAATGCCTGCTGCCAAGTCCTAAAGGAATGCAAAAAGAATAGGCTAACTCCATTTGATCCAGCAATCCCATTACTGGGTATATATCCAAAAGACTATAAATCGTTCTACTATAAGGACACATGCACACGAATGTTCATTGCAGCACAGTTTACAATAGCAAAGACCTGGAACCAACCCAAATGCCCATCGATGATAGACTGGACAGGGAAAATGTGGCACATATACACCATGGAATATTATGCAGCCATCAAAAATGATGAGTTCGTGTCCTTTGTAGGGACATGGATGAACCTGGAAACCATCATTCTCAGCAAACTGACACAAGAACAGAAAATCAAACACCGCATGTTCTCACTCATAGGCGGGTGTTGAACAATGCGAACACATGGACACAGGGAGGGGAGTATCACACACTGGGGTTGTCGGGGAAAAAGGGGAGGGATAGTGTGGGGTGGGGAGTTGGGGAGGGATAGCATGGGGAGAAATGCCAGATCTAGGTGATGGGGAGGAAGGCAGCAAATCACACTGCCATGTGTGTACCTATGCAACAATCTTCCATGTTCTTCACATGTACCCCCAAACCTAAAATGCAATAAAAATAAATAAATAAAAATAAAAAAAAACAATAAAAAAAATAAAAATAAAAAATAAAAAATAAAAGAGAAAAAAAAAAAAAAAAAAAAAGAGATAGGCTAACTCCAAGTTGTGGCTTTAAGGCTTCAAGGAGAAGAGAACTTCTAAACTGGACCAATAGAATGGACAAGAAAATAAACATTTGAAAAAGTTTTACATGCAAACATACTTATGTTAGTATTAATTATAATAGGCAGAAATTGAAGAAAATATGAATGTATAATAATAGAATATTAGTGTATAGTTGTTCAATGAGCTATTATGCAACCATTAAAAATAATAATTATAAAGATTGTAGCAGATGTTTTCATATGATGTTAAGAGCTAATGTTATAGAATATAGTAGAAATATTATTTAACTAAAAATGATGTCTCCTCAATTATCCATGCATAAATTTTCCATGGCATATTGTAGAATTCCAAGCTGGCTTCAAACATATTTTCTGGGCTACCTTACCTTATTATCAATCAACACATGGAAACAAACATACGGCAAGAAATACAAAAGTTTTTGATCAGGCCAGAGTTCTGAGGGGAACACAGAAGAGGAGAAATATAAGCCTTTCCTTTGATAAGTTTATAGTCAAATTAGGTGTCTAAGACAAATCAATGAATGAAATAGTTCAGATCATAAGTACTAAAGGGACAACAAGGATGCTGACGTGGTCTGGAGATGGTAGAGAGAAGAGGCTAAGCCTAAAGGGTGGGTTAGATTTACATTAGAGAATGGTGGAATAGTGTGAACAAGAGATATATGGCATCTTCAGGGACCAGTAAAAAGACACAAGAACAGAAAATCAAACACCGCATGTTCTCACTCATAGGCGGGTGTTGAACAATGGGAACACATGGACACAGGGAGGGGAGTATCACACACTGGGGTCTGTCGGGGGAAAAGGGGAGGGATAGTGGGGGGGTGGGGAGTTGGGGAGGGATAGCATGGGGAGAAATGCCAGATATAGGTGATGGGGAGGAAGGCAGCAAATCACACTGCCATGTGTGTACCTATGCAACAATCTTCCATGTTCTTCACATGTACCCCCAAACCTAAAATGCAATAAATAAAAAATAAATAAATAAATAAATTGAAAAAGATTTAAAAAAAAAATAAATAAATAAAGAGAATGTTTTGACTAAAGACACTGAGAAATAAGGCTGGAAATGTAGACAGGGGCCAGACTACAGACAATCCTGAGTACCAGGTCTACAATTCCAAGACTTAGTCTATATATTTTAGGAAGGTATGTGTGACCTTTGAGAAGAAGGTGCCAGGACAAAAGCTTTTTTAAGAAAAATTTTGTCTTGCAAAATGTACAAGATAGATTACAGGATATAAGAATGGAGGTAGAAACATCAGGTAGGAAATCTTTGCAATAACCAAACTGTGACCAGTAGGAGAATTTCTTCAATTAATTTTCAAATTGATAAATACGTTATTTTTAAACTTTCAAAAAAATTGGAAAAGAGAAAACTTGGTGTTTTTTGTTTGTTTGTTTTGTTTTGTTTTGTTTTTTGTGGCTCCCCAACTATCTCTGTTTCCAAAACTACTATTTCCTTACTGCATTTGTAATAGACATGGCTTTCCTGCTTCGATGGGTAAACAGGTCATGTTTCTTTGCCCCTCCCACATATGGTGCTCAAATTAATTACATAACCAACATTTGGAGCTATTCAGGAGGAAGGGAATTCTGATCTCATCAAGACCCAGGAGATCAAACCCCCACAATACGTCATTTAGAACAACAAAGAGTGCCAAACTTATGTAAATGTCACTGATCAAGACCAAAACAAAGACCTTTTACCAAATCCAAACAAGCTTTGGAAACCACAGACAAGATGCACGGCCTAATACAGCAATGCAGTTACCTCCCTGCCTCAGAGTTAATATTCTGGAACATTTCTTCAGGAACTGAGAACTTCAAATTTTTATATAACCTTAATTTTAATGCTTGTTTTTCTAACAAGTGTAACAATGTCCAGTTGTTGGTATAGGTAACTCATATGCTACAGCTAGGTTGGTTTTTATAAACTGAACAGTCAGGAAGCAAGCACTTACTATACACCAGGTACTATATTGTATGCTGTTTATGGAAAGTAAGAAGACATAGATCCTGTTCACAGAAGAAAAGATAAGAAATTAAAAGACAATTGGAATTTTATTACCTACTCAAAAGGTACTGTCCTCAAAAAGGAAACTCATATACTGTTGATGAGAATGTAAATTAACACAACCAATGTGGAAAACAGTATGGCGATTTTTGAAAACAATTAAAAATAGAATTGCCATCTAATCCAGTAATCCCACTACCAGGTATATGTACAAAAAAACCAAATCAGTATACCAAAGGGACACCTGTATCACCATGTTTATTACAGCATTATTCGCAACAGTCATAATGTGGAATCAAGCTGAGTGCCCATCAATGGAATAAATAAATAAAGAATATGTGGTACATTTACAGGAATACTATTAAGTCATAATAAAGAATATAATTATGTCATTTGCAGCAACATGAATGGAACTGAAGGTCATTATGTTAGTGAAATAAGCCAGGGACAGAAATATAAATATTGTATTGTCTCACTCATAAGTGGGAGATAAAACATTTGATCTCATGGAGGTAGAGAGTAGAATGGTGGTTTCCAGAGGCTGGGAAGACTGAGTATGAGATGAAGAGAAGTTGGTTAATAGGTACAATCATGGATAGAGGATCCAAGATAGCAGATTAGACACAACTCCAGCGCACAACACCCAGAGAGACAGACGCAGAAACCCAGAGATCTCCTAGCTCCAACCGAGGTACCAGGTGCATTTTAACGGGTCTGGTCTGAGGGTGAGCAAAGCCTACTCAGGGGCAGACCGAGGCTGGGAGGGGTGCGGCTCACCCAGAAAGTGCATCTGACCTGCTAGTCTGAGGCTCCACCTCTGGCACTCCAGTCCAGATACAGCGCTTCCCCCAAAACCTCCTCAATACACAGAACAGGGTATCTTTGCCAGTCAAGCACCAGGAATTACAAGTGCAGAGTTGAATACGAGTCTGCAGCCTGAACTATCACCGTCTCCTCCCGCCTGGAGAGAGAGGGAGCTGTAAGCAGGAGCAGCTGGGAAAACCCTACCTCATGACCATGACCAGAGAGAAGAAAGCTGAAAGGGGGAGACTGCCAGGTGTGGCTGGGTGGGTTCCTACCCTCCCCCACAAACCCCAGAGGGCTGAAGCTCTGACGCTAGTGGGTTGCATAGCCAGTGCCACAGTCTGAGAGGAATGCTGAATGATCCAGTCCAGTGGAGGAAGAGCACAATCCACCACTAGAGGGGTGGGACTGGGCTACATGTTTTCAAAAAAACAACACAGGAAGACTACCTAGCAACTGGACGGCATTCTTGACAACCCAGCATTGCCTACAGGTCAGCGGAAGAGGCGGGCCTAATCTCCCAGCATAAACAAAAAAAGACACAGGAAGCTTCCCTAGTAACCTGAAGGAGTCCCTAGAAACCCAGTAGTGCCCCCCACAAGCAGACAAGTGACCTCATCAAGCACCTCTCTGACACCACAGCCAAGTAAATCCACAAAGATGGGAAAAAAACCAGTGCAAAAAAGGTGAAACCACCAAGACCAGAACACTTCTTCTCCTTCAAGGGATCACAACTCCTCAACAACACAGGATCACAACTTGACCGAGAAGGAGTGCACAGAATAGATGGAAACAGGATTCAGAAGGTGGATAATAACAAACTTCTCAGAGCTAAAGGAACATGTTCTAACTCAATGCAAAGAAACAAAAACCTTGAAAAAAGGATAGAGGAAATGCTAACTAGAATAACCAGCTTAGAGAAGAACATAAATGACTTGATGGAGTTGAAGAACACAGCACGAGAACTACGTGAAACAAACACAAGTTTTAATAGCCAAATTGATCAAGCAGAAGAAAGGATATCAGAGATTGAAGATCAACTCAATGAAAGAAAAAGAGAAGGTAATATAAGAGAAAAAAGAGTGAAAAGAAATGAACAAAGCCTCCAAGAAATATGGGATTATGTGGAAAATCTAATCTACACTTGATCGGTGTACCTGAATATGATGGGGAGAATGAATCCAAGCTGGAAAACACACTCCAGGATATTATCCAGGAGAATTTCCCAAGCCTAGCAAGGCAGTCCAAATTTCAAATTCAAGAAATACAGAGAACTCCACAAAGATATTCCTCAAGAAGAGCAACCCCAAGGCACATAATCGTCAGATTCACCAGGGTTGAAATGAAGGAAAAAATGCTAAGGGCAGCCAGAGAGAAAGGTCAGGTCACCCACAGAGGGAAGCCAATCAGACTCACAGCAGATCTCTCAGCAGAAACCCTACAAGCCAGAAGAGAGTGGGGCCAATATTCAACATCCTTAAGAAAAGAACTTTCAACCCAGAATCTCATGTCCAGCCAAACTAACCTTCATAAATGAAGGAGAAATAAAATCCTTTACAGACAAGTAATTATTGAGAGATTTTGTCACTGCCAGACCTGCCCTACAAGAGCTCCTGAAAGAAACACTAAGCATGGAAAGGAACAAGAACCAGTCACTGCAAAAGCAAACCAGTTGGCAAAGACCAAAAATGCAATGAAAGAAATGAGTCAACTAATGAGAAAGAAAACCAGCCAAAAACAAAATGGCAGGATCAAATTCACACATAACAATATTAACATTGAATGTAAATGGCCTAAACGCCCAATCAAAAGACACAGACAGGCAAACCGGATAAAAGTCAGAACCCATCGGTGTGCTGTATTCCCGAAACCCACCTCACATACAAAGACACACATAGACTCAAAATAAAGAGATGGAAGAAGATTTACCAAGCAAATGGAGAACAAAAAAAAGCAGGGGTTGCAATCCTAGTCTCTGATAAAATGGACTTCAAACCAACAAAGATCAAAAGAGACAAAGAAGGATATTACATAATGGTAAAAGTATCAACAGGAAGACCTAACTGTTCTAAATATATGCCCCCAACACAGGAGCGCTCAGATACATAAAGCAAGTTCTTAACGACCTAAAACGAGATTAAGACTCCCACACAATAATAGTGGGAGACTCCATACTCCACTGTCAATATTAGACAGATCAACGAGACAGAAAATTAACAAGGAAATCCAGGACTTGAATGCAGAGCTGGACCAAGCAGATCTAATAGACATATACAGAACGCTCCACCCCAAATCCACAGAATATTCATTTTTCTCAGCACCATATTGCACTTACTCTAAAATTGACCACATCATTGGAAACAAATCACTCCTCAGCAAATGCAAAAGAACAGAAATCATAACAAACAGTCTATCAGACTACAGCGCAATCGGACTAGAACTAGGATCAAGAAACACACTCAAACCTGCACAACCACTTGGAAACTGAACAACTTGCTTCTGAATGTTGACTGGATAAACAATGAAATGAATCCAGAAATAAAGATGTTCTTTGAAACCAACCAGAATGAAGACACAACTTACCAGAATCTCTGGAGACACTTTTAAAGCAGTATCGAGAGGGAAATTTATAGCAATAAATGCCCACCAGAGAAGAGAGGAAATATCTAAAATCAACACCCTATCATCAAAATTGAAAGAATTAGAGGAGCAAGATCAAAAAAACTCAAAAGCTAGCAGAAGACAAGAGATAACTAAGATCAGAGCAGAACTGAAGGAGATAGAGACACAAAAACCCTTCAAAAAATCAATAAATTCAGGGGATGGTTTTTTCAATAGAACAGCAAAATAGACTGTTAGCAAGATTAATAAGAACGGGGAGAAGAATCAAATAGTTGCAATAAAAAACAATAAAGGGGATATCACCACTGATCCCACAGAAATACAAACTACCATCAGAGATTACTACAAACAGCTCTACTCACATAAACCAGTAAACCAGGCAGAAATGGATACATTCACAGACACTTGTACTCTACCAAAACTAAACCAGGAGGAAGCTGAAACCCTGAATAGACCAATAACAAGGGCTGAAGTAGAGGCAGCAATCAATAGCCTACCAACCAAAAAAATTCCAGGTCCAGATGGGTTCACAGCTGAATTCTACCAGACGTACAAGAGGAGCTGGTTCCATTCCTTCTGAAACTGTATCAAACAATACAAAAGGAGGGAATCCTCCCTAACTCATTTTATGAGACCAACATCATCCTGATACCAAAACTAGGCAGAGACTCAACTAAAAAGGAAAACTTCAGGCCAATATCCATGATGAACATAGATGCAAAAATCTTCAATAAAATACTGGCAAACCGATTACAACAGCACATCAAAAAGCTTATCCACCATGATCAAGTAGGCTTCATTCCGGGGATGCAAGGCTGGTTCAACATATGCAAGTCTATAAACATAACCCATCACATAAACAGAACCAAAGACAAAAACCACATGATCATCTCAATAGATACAGAGAAAGCCTTCGACAAAATTTAACAGCCCTTTATGCTAAAACCTCTCAATAAACTAGGTATCGATGGAACATATTTTCAAAATAATAAAAGCTATTTATGACAAACACACAGCCAATATCATACTGAATGGGCAAAAACTGGAAGCATTCCCTTTGAAATCTGGCACTAGACAAGAATGCCCTCTCTCACCACTCCTATTCAATATAGTATTGGAACTTCTAGCCAGAGCAATAAGACAAGAAAAAGAAATAAAGGGTATTCAATTAGAAAAGGAGAAAGTCAAATTGTCTTTATTTACACACAACACGATTGTATATTTAGAAGACCCCATCATCTCAGCCCAAAATCCCCTTAAACTAATAAGCAACTTCAGCAAAGTCACAGGATACAAGATAAATGTGCAAAAATCACAAGCATTCCTATACACCAATAACAAACTAAAAGAGAGCCAAATCAAGAACAAATTCCCATTCACAATTACTACAAAAAGAATAAAATACCTAGGAATACAAATAACAAAAGGATGTAATGGACCTCTTCAAGGAGAACGATGAACCACTGCTCAAGAAAATAAGAGAGGACACAAACACATGGAGAAACATTCCATGCTCATGTTTAGGAAGAATCAGTATTGTGAAAATGGCCATATTGCCCAAACTAATTATAGATTCAAGGCTATCCCATGAAGCTACTTATGATCCTCTTACAGAACTGGAAAAAAAACACCTTAAACTTCATATGGAACCAAAAGAGAGCCTACAAGCAAAGACAGTCCTAAGCAAAAAAGAACAAAGCTGGAGGCATCATGCTACCTGACTTCAAACTATACTACAAGGTCACAGTAATCAAAACAGCACGGTACTGGTACCAAAACAGAGATATAGACCAATGAAACAGAACACAGGCCTTGGGGGCAATGCCACACATCTACAACCATCTGATCTTTGATAAACCTGACAAAAATAAGCAATGGGGAAAGGACTCCCTGTTTAATAAATGGTGTTGGGAAAACTGGCTAGCCATGTGCAGAAAACAGAAACTGAATCCCTTCCTGACACCTTACACTAAAATTAACTCCAGATGGATTAAAGACTTAAACATAAGACCTAACACCATAAAAACCCTAGAAGAAAACATAGGCAAAACCATTCAGGACATAGGCATAGGCAAGGATTCCATGACTAAAACACCAAAAGCATTGGCAACAAAAGACAAAATAGACAAAATAGAACTCTGGAGTTCTAATTAAACTCCAGAGCTTCGTTACAGCAAAAGAAGCAATCATTAGAGTGAACCAGCAACCAAGAGAATGGAAAAAAATTTTGCAGTCTACCCATCTGACAAAGGGCTAATATCCAGAATCTGCAAAGAACTAGAACAGATTTACAAGAGAAAAACAAACCCATTCAAAAGTGGGTGAAGGACATGAACAGACACTTTTCAAAAGAAGACATATATGAGGCCAACAAACTTATAAAAAAATTCTCATCATCACTGGTCATTAGAGAAATCCAAATTGAAACCACATTGAGATACCATCTCGCACCAGTTAGAATGGCGATCATTAAAAAATCTGGAGACAACAGATGCTGGAGAGGATGTGGAGAAATAAGAACACTTTTACACTGTTGGTGGGAGTGTAAATTAGTTCAGCCATTGTGGAAGATAGTGTGGTGATTTCTCAAGGATCTAGAAACAGAAATTCCTTTTGACCCAGCAATCCTATTACTTGGTATGTATCCAAAGGATTATAAATCATTTTATTACAAAGACACATGCACACGTATGTTCATTGTGGCACTGTTTACAATAGCAAAGACCTGGAACCAACACAAATGCCCATCGACGATAGACTGAACAAGGAAAATGTGGCACATATACACCATGAAATGCTATGCAACCATAAAAAACGATGAGTTCGTGTCCTTTGTAGGGACATGGATGAACCTGGAAACCATCATTCTCAGCCAACTGACACAAGAACAGAAAATCAAGCACCACATGTTCTCACTCATAGGCAGGTGTTGAACAATGAGAACACATGGACACAGGGAGGGGAGGCATCACACACTTGGGTCTGTTGGGTGGGACTAGGGGAGGTACAGCAGGGGATAGGGAGGTTGTGGAGGGGATAACATGGGGAGAAATGCAAGATGTAGGTGACGGGGGGGTGGAGGCAGCAAATCACATTGCTATGTATGTACCTATGCAACAATCCTGCATGTTCTACACATGTACTCCAGAACCTAAAGTACAATAAATATATATATATATATATATATGGGCTTAAAATATTCACTAGACCATACTGTAAACAGATATGTTGTCATCTAGACTTTCTGGTTCCATGTATAGAGCAAAGTCACAGTTGATTTAGCATAATTATTCAGGGTCATAAGAGTATCAGAACAGTAAATGAGTATTGCCTTCAACTTCAAAGTCACCAGCTGCATTAGCCCCAACAAGACATTCACTCTGTTCTTTGAAGTTTGAAAAACAGGCACTGACTTCTCTCCCTAGCTGAAGAAGTCCCAAATGGCATGGTCTTCCAATAGAAAGTTTTTTTGTTTATATTGAAAATCTGTTGTTTAGTGTAGCGACCTTCATCAATTATTTTAGATAGATCTTCTATTTAACTTGCTGCAGCTTCTACATCAGCACTTGCTGCTTCACCTTCTGCTTTCATGTTATAGAGATGGCTTTTCTTCCTTAATAACCAACCCCTATTACCTTCAAACTTTTCCTCACCTCTTTCAGCCTTGATATAATTGAAAACAGAAGGGCTTTGCTCTGAATTAGGCTTTGGCTTAAGGGAAAGTTGTGGCTGGTTTGATCTATCCAGACCAATATTAGGTTCTCCATATCAGGGTTAGGTTATTTCACATTCTTATTTTTAGCGTGTTCACTGGAGTAATGCTTCGAATTTCCTTTAAGAACTTGTTTATTTGCATTAACAACCTGGCTAACTGTTTGGCACAAGAGGCGTGGATGTCACTAAGCTTCATTATTTCTAGCTTTTGATTTAAAGTGAGAAATGTGCAACTCTTTCTTTCACTTGAACACATAGAGGATATTGTAGTGTTATTAATTGGAATAATTTAAATATTTTTGTGTCTCAGGGAATAGGGAAACCCAAAGATAGGGAGAGAGATAGGTAAATGGACAGTTAGTGAAGACATTAGAACACATGCAACATGTATCAGTTAAGTTCGCTGTCTTATATGGGTGTGGTTTTTGGTGCCCAAAACAATCGTGAAGTAACCTCAAAGAAAACTAATCACAGATGATTATAACAGATATAAAAATAATGAAAAAGTTTGAAATATTGTGAAAATTTACAAAATGTGACACAGAAACACTAAGCGAGCACATGCTGTTGGAAAAATGACACCAATAAACATTTTCAGTGCAGTGTTGTTACAAATCTTCAATTTGTCAAAATGTAATATCTGCAAAGCACAATAAAATAAGGTGTGCCTGTTATTTGAGACGTTTGGATGCCAGACAAAATAATTTGAATGTTATTCTAAGGGCAATATAGAGTATTAAAATTTTTTAGATATATATAGTTATAATGTGATAAAAGGTATATAAAATCTATTAGCACATTTTTCAACAGTTTCAGTCTGATATACTGCAACATATTCAGGGAGCATTTCTCACACCAATAAGACAAAATTCCATTTCAGGTTATATGACAGAGATCCTTATGCAAAAGCATATTCACTGGCACATCTTTAAAATGACAGATAATATCAATCATTTTTAACATATCATTTATCCTAAAATGAATAATTCTTTTGAGAAAAAAGGTACATTCTATTTTTCCTGATGGTTCTTTTGCTATCCATCCTGGAATAACCTATTTTTAAAAAACACTTAATTCAAAACACACTTATTTAATACAATAAAAGATTTTCCTAAAATAAATAGTGCTGTTGAAATCACTGTATTTTTGTGTTTCTAAAGACATTTGCCTCAGCTTCAATGATCATCAAACCCTAAAACAAGATGTATTTGCACTTAGCCAGGTCCTATTTGCCAACAAGCAGTTATGCCACTTTGGAAAAAATATGGTGTAAATACTTCTTAATTTCAATTATTATAGTAACTGACCACTCTACCCTCCTAGTCAAAATACAGCAGAAGAGGTGACATTATTGAAAGTGGTAGAGTAGACCATTCCAAAGGCCCATTCCACTACAGAACAAAAATAAATAAAGAAGTAAGTAAAAATTGTCAATATCTATATTTTCAGAACTCTGAAAAATATTCAAAGATTTATAGCAACAAATTAAACGTTGAATTAAACAAAAGGTGACTAAAACAAGCTAGGAGGAGAGTTTTGAGGCTTCTAATTCAAATTTTTTCTGCACTCTCCCCCAGTACAGTGACAGTCTTGAAGACAGCGGCTCATGTTCTGGTGTAGATACCTGGTTTCTGGAGAAACAGAGTGGACCTTTTCAAAAAATAATTTTGTCAGGTTTGACCTCTCTGGGGATTTACCAGTGAATTAGTGCAAGGTACTTGAAAATACAGAACGTTTTTAGGGAAAAGAAGTATCTATGTGTAAGGTATTTTTTAAAAACATTGAAAGGCAGGAGACAGAGACACAAAAAACCCTTCAAAAAATCAATACATCCAGGAGCTGGTTTTTCGAAAAGATCAACGAAATAGACCACTAGCCAGATTAATAAAAAAGAAAAGAGAGAATAATCAAATAGGTGCAATAAAAAACGATAAAGGGGATATTACCACTGATTCCACAGAAATTCAAACCATCATCAGCGATTATTACAAACAATTCTATGCACATAAACTAGTAAACCTGGAAGAAATGGATACATTCCTGGACACTTGCATCCTCCCAAGCCTAAACCAGGAAGAAGTCGAAACCCTGAATAGACCAATAACAAGGTCTGAAAGGCAAATGAACAATCTGTTGCCACTGGAGGCAAAAGATTACAATTGGAGAATAACATAACCAAACTGATAAGAGTTAAAAAACACACTACAATAATTACATAATGCGATCCAAGATGGCCGATTAGCAGCAGCTCAGGATTGTAACTCCCACTGAAAGTGCAGACAGTGAGTGGACACCACATTATCAGACGAATTTTAATAGCCCACAGACTAAGAGATTCTTGGTGGAGGAGCCCCACGGGGTCGCCAGCGGGACCCTTTTTGGAGGGCGCGGCCGTTTTGCAGGCACCCCCCGATGCAGCGGTTCTCATTCCAGAGTATACGGGACTGAGTGCCCTTTTGGTTGGCGTTGGAGCTCCGGGAAAGTAGAGTCTCCCATTCAGCTGATTAAAAAGCGGACTGAAGTGGGGAAACAGACCAGGAGATTCCCAGGCAGAAAAGCACCACGAATCTTAACGCTGCCTGTTTCAGCCGGCGTAGTGGGTCGCCGCAGGGGAAGGCTGATACCCCCCTCCACAAAAAAAATAAAAATAAAAACAGCGGTTGGAACTGCTGAAGATTGAGAGTTTCACAGCAAGTGTAGCTGAACCCAGGAAGGTCCAGCTCTGTGGGGGAGGGGCATCCGCCAAAGGAAAATTAAGAAATAGAGGAAACTTTATCACCAGCAAGCTGGACGTCCCACTCAGAGACCTAGTCTGAAGGTCAGCAATTACACAGACGACAGGTGGACAAATCCACGAAGATGGGAAGAAACCAGCGCAGAAAGGCTGAAAACACCCGAAATCAGAATGCCTCTCCTCCTACAGAGGATTGCAGTGCCTCATCACCAATTGAACAAGGCCTGATAGAAAATGAATGTGAGGAATCAACAGAATCAGGCTTCAGAAGGTGGATAATGAGAAACTTCTGTGAGCTAAAAGAACATGTTCTAGCCCAATGCAAGGAAACTAAGAACCTTGAAAAAGGTTTCACGAAATCTTCATGAGAAATGGACAATTTAAAGAGGAATATAAGTGAATTAATGGAGCTGAAAAGCACAATACAAGAACTTCGAGAAGTATGCACAAGTTTTAACAGTCGAATTGATCAAGCAGAAGAAAGGATTTCAGAGGCCGAAGACCAACTTAACGAAATAAAACGAGAAGACAAGATTAGAGAAAAAAGGGTAAAAAGGAATGAGCAAAGTCTCCAAGAAGATATGGGACTATGTGAAAAGACCTAATCTACGTTTGATAGGTGTACCTGAATGTGACGAAGAGAATGAATCCAAGCTGGAAAATATTTTCAGGATATTATCCAGGAAAACTTTTCCTAACCTAGCAAGGCAAGACAATACCCAACTCCAGGTAATACAGAGAACACCACAAAGATATTCCTCAAAAAGAGCAACCCCAAGGCACATAATCATTAGATTCATCAGGGTTGAAACGAAGGAGAAAATACTATGGGTGGCCAGAGAGAAAAGTCAGGTTACCCACAAGGGGAAGCCTATCAGACTCACAGCTGATCTCTCAGCAGAAACCCTGCAAGCCAGAAGAGAGTGGGGGCCAATATTCAACATCCTTAAGAAAAGAACTTTCAACCCAGAATTTCATATCCAGCCAAACTAAGTTTCATAAGTGAAGGAAAAATAAAATTTTTTGCAAACAAGCAAATACTCAGAGATTTCATTACCACCAGGCCTGCTTTGCAAGAGCTTCTGAAGGAGGCACTATGTATAGAGGGGGAACAACCAGTATCAGCCACTTCAAAGGACCCATCAGTAAGCTGCATCCAGATCCATCTTACATGCAAGGATATACAGAGACTCAAAACAAAGGGATGGAGGAAGATTTGCCAACCAAATGGAGAGCAAAAAATAAAAATAAAAAAGCAGTAGTTGCAATTCTCATCTCTGATAAAATAGACTTTAAAGTAATAGAAACCGAAAGAGATAAGAAGGATATTGTATAATGGTAGAGGGATCGAATGTAACGGAAAGAGCTAATGACCCTAAGTCTATGCGCACCCAATATAGGAGCACCCAGATACATAGGGCAACTTCTTGGTGACTTACAAATAGACTTGGACTCCCCACACAATAATAGTGGGAGACTTTAACATTACATTGTCAATATTGGACAAATTAATGAGACAAAAGGTTAAGAAGGATACCCGGGACTTGAACTTAAACCTCAAACAAGTAAACTTAATAAACATTTACAGAACTCTCTACTCCAAATCCACAAAATATACATTTTTTTTTCAATAACACATCACATTTATTCTCAAAAGTGATCACATGGTTGGGAGTAAATCACTCCCCTAGCAATTGCATAGCATTTCATAGGTTTAAATGAAATATTGGTTGGCTGTTTGTTTGTTATTTTCCTCCCTTATTCCTTCCTGTCTCCATTGTATAACACAATTATTGGTATAAAAAAAGCTTTTAATATCCATTTGTAGACTGCATTCTAGCCTGGGCAATAGACAAGATTCACCTTCTCTCTCCCATTTTTTTTTCTTCTCTTTTCTCTTTATTTCATTCTTTTTTTTCTTCCTTCTTTCTCTTTTCTCTTTAAAAAAAAAAAAAAGAATTACATAATGCAATCACATGTATTAATAGCAGAATAGACCAAGCTGAGGAAATAATCTCAGAGCTTGAAGACTGTCTATCTGAAATGAGATAAGCACACAAGAATAGAGGAAAAAATGAAAAGAGATAACCAAAACTCCTGAGAAATGAGGAATTGTGTAAAGAGACCAAATCTATGACTGATAAGGTATACCTGAAGGAGATGTGGAGAATGAAACCAATTTGAAAGCATATTTCAGCATATTATCCATGACAGCTTCCCTAACCTAGCAAGACAAGCCAGCATTCAGATTCAGGTAATGCAGAGAACCCCAGTAATATAGTCCATGAGAAGGTCACCCCCAAAACATATAATCATCAGATTCTCCAAAGTCAAAATGAAAGAAAAAAATGTTAAAGGCAGCTAAGAGGAAGGCCAAATCACCTACAATAAGAAGCACATCACACTAACAGCAGACTTCTCAGCTGAAACCTTACAAGCCAAAAGTGATTCAGACCTATATATAACGTATGAAAAAAAAAAGAGAAAGAAATTCCAACACAGAATTCCATATATGGCCAAACTAAGTTTCATAAGAGAATAAGAAATAAGATCCTTTACGGACAAGCAAATGCTGAAGAAATTTGTTACAAGCAGGCCTGCCTCACAAGAGCTCCTGTAGGAAGGACTAAATATGGAAAGGTAAGAACATTACTAGTCACTGAAAAACACACTGAAGTACACAGACCAGTGATACTATAAAGCAACCACGTAAACAAGTTTGTAAAACAACCAGCTAACATGATGATGACAGGATCAAATCCACACATATAAACACTAACTTTAAATACAAATGGGCTAAATGCTCCCAAGTAAGATACAGAGTGGCAAGCTGAATAAAGAACAAAGACTGATTGATATACTGTCTTCAAGAGACCATCCATATGCAAAGACACACATAGGCTCAAAATAAAGGGATGAAGGAAAATTTACCAAGCAAATGGAAAGCAGAAAAAAGCAAGGATTGCAATCCAAGTTTCTGACAAAACAGACATTAAGCTAACAAATATTATTAAAGAAAAAGAAGGACATTAAATAATGGTAAAGAGCTTAATTCAACAAGAAAAGCTAACTATTCTAAATGTATATGCACCCAATACAGGAGCACCTCGATTCATAAAACAAGTTCTTAAAGACCTACAAAAAAACCTAGACTCCCACATAATAATAGTATGAGATTTTAACATTCCACTGACAATATTAGACAGATCATTGACATGGAAAATTAACAAAGATATTCAGAACCTGAAATCAACACTGGATCAAATGGACATGGAGGTATCTACAGAAATCTTCACCCAAAAACAACAAAATATACATTTTTATTGCCACATGGCACATACTCTAAAATCAATCACATAATCAGAAGTAAAATACTCCTCAACAAATGGAAAAGAATTAAAATCATAACAAACAGTATCTTGGACCACAGCACAAGCAAATTAGAAATCTACCAAGAAATTTACTCAAAACCATACAATTAGACATTTAATAACCTGCTCCTTAGTGACTTGGGTAAATTATAAAATTAAGGGAGAAATTAAAAGTTCTTTGAAAGTAATAAGAACAAATATACAGTGTACCACAATCTCTGGGACACAGTTAAGGCAGTGTTAAGAGAGAAACTTAAAGAAATAAATCCTCACAACAAAAAGAAGAAAGATATTAGTTAACAACCTAACATCACAACTAAAAAAACTAGAGAATTAAAGAGAAAACAAGTCCCAAAGCTAGCAAAAGACAAGAAATAACCAAAATCGGAGCTGAACTGAAGGCGATAGAGACATAAAAAGCCATTCAAAATATCAATGAATCCAGGAGCTGGGTTAACAAAAAATAATAAAATAGACTACTAGCTAGACTAACAAAGAAGAAAACAGAGATGATTCAAACAAATACAATCAGAAATAATAAGGCAGAGGTAACCACTGACTCCAAAGAAATACAAACAACCATCAGAGAATACTATAAACACCTATATGCACATAAACTAGAAAATCTAGGAGAAATTGATATTCTGTCCAAAGACTGAACCAGGAAGAAATTGAATCCCTGAAAAGATCAATAATGAGTTCTGAAATTGAGGCCACCCATTTGACAAAGGTCTAATATCCAGAATCTACAAGAAACCTAAGCAAATTTACAGGAAAAAAAAAAAATCAAAAAGTAAGCAAAAGACATGAACATTTCTCAAAGAAAAACATACATGTAGCCAACAAACATATGAAAAAAAGCTCAACATCATTGATCATTAGAGAAATGCAAATCAAATTCACAATGAGATACCATCTGATACCAATCAAAGTGGTGATTATTAAAAACTCAAGAAACAACAGATGCTGACGAAAATGCAGAGAAGTAGGAATGTTTTTACACTGTTGATGGAAATGTGAATTAGTTCAACCATTGTGGAAGACAGTTGGCAATTCCTCAAGGATTTAGAACTAGAAATGCCATTTGGGTATACCCAAATGATATTACTGAGTATACCCAAAGGAATATAAATTATTCTGTTGTAAATATACATGCTTGTGTATGTTTATTGTAGCACTATTTACAATAGCAAAGACATGGAATCAATCCAAATGCCCATCAATGACAGACTGGATAAGCAAGTTGTGGCACATATACACCATGGAATAATATGCAGCCACAAAAAAGAAGAAGATTATGTCCTTTGCAGGGACATGAATGAAGCTGGAAGCCATTATCCTCAGCAAACTAATGCAGGAATGGAAAACCAAACACTGCATGTTCTCACTTATAAGTGGGAGCTGAACAATGAGGACAGATGGACACGGGGGAAGAAAAACAACATACATTGGGTACCTGTCAGGGAGGATAGTGTGGAGAGCACATCAGGAAAAATAACTAATGCATGCCAGCCTTAATACCTAGGTGATGGTTTAACAGGTGCAGAAAACCACCATGAAACACGTTTACCTATGTAACAAACCTGCACATTCTCACATATACCCAGAACTTGAAATAAAATAAAAATAAATTGAAGAAAAGTTAATGGAAATTATTCAAACTAAAAGATAAAATAGTAAGAGCCACACACCTGCCCAAGATAGGGTACATGTTGAGAAAATACCTAAAAGAACTTACTTCTCATCTCTGGCTGATCTTCAGGCTCTGTGAAAGCAGGAAGTGAAGATTAAGAAGAGTGTTAAGTGGACTGCCTTAATCTTAAAGGAGTGGCCCAAGACAAAAACAACCTGCAAAGTACTGGAACAGTTTTGTTGTCTTTTCCACTCCAACTGTTTAAGAAAAATCTGTCAAATTGCTAGCTGACCATCAACTAAAGAAACAGAAACATCTGAGACCATACACAAGAAATAATAAGGTCTTTTAAAATTACTTAAAATTAGTTTTAAAAGCAGTCAATAGACAAACAATTACAACTCACAGCAATCAACAACTCCTGCTATGGGGGAGAATAATCTCTTTTCAGAGCTACCACATTATCATTGACAAAATGTTCATTTTAACAAAAAAATATGAAGCATGAAAAGGAACAAAAAACTGTGTCTCATTTTCTCAAGAAAGTAACAAAAGATTGTTTCTAAGGAAATACAGACCATGGCACTTACTGCTCAAAAAAAATATTAAACTAACTGTCTTAAATATTCTCAAAGAGCTAAATGAAACCATGGACAAAGAACTAAAGGAAATCATAAGGAAAACATTCTAAGAAATAGAGAATAACAATAAATAAAAAATACATATTTTTTGAAAGGAATTCTACAGCTGAAAACTAAAATAAGTCAAAAGCAAAATTCACTCAAGGATTTCAACAGCAGATTTGAGCAAGCAGAAAATAATTAGTGAAATGGAAGATAGGCAATTGAAACTATGCAGTCTGAGAAACAGAAAGAAAAAAAGAAGAAGAAAAATTAACAGAGTCTAGAGGCCTGTGGAAAACCATCAAGTATACCAACATACAATGTGACAATGGGAGTTCCAGAAATAGAGGGAAAGAGAAAAAAGCAATGTGAGAATGTATTAAAAAATGGTTTTAAAATCTCAAATTTGATAAAAGACATGATGTAAACATACAAGAAGCTTGATGAACTACAAGTTATTTAAACAAAGAGTTCTGCTCCAATACACAATCAAATTGTCAAAAAAAAAAAACAAAAAAAAATCTAGAAAGCAGCAAAACATAAGTTACTTGATGCATACAATAAATAGTCAACAACAGTAAGCAGCTATATTCTCACCAGAAACTAAGAATGCCCTAAAGAGTAGGGTGACACATTTAAAGTACTGAAAGAAAAAACTTTCAACCAAGTATTTAATATTCAGCAAAACTATCATCTAAAAAGAGGAGAATTGGGATTCAGGCAAGATGGCTGACTAGACACAGTCAGATGGAACACCTGCCACCAAGGGATCAGGACGACTGGCACACTTTTAACAGATCATCAGAGGGAGGGCACTGAGAGTAAATGGATGGAAGACACAGAAGCTGGGCTGAAGAGGGAGAAATCTGGGAAACTTCCACAGGGCTGCTGCATACAGGGAATCATTCCTGGCCACCAACGACTCCAGGGTGAGTTCAACTGGCAAGGAGAAACCCACTTTTGTCATGTGTCTCTAGAATCCTGGCAGGAGGAGACCTCTCAAACACCACAGACTCTTTTTTTTAATTGCATTTTAGGTTTTGGGGTACATGTGAAGAACATGCAAAATTGTTACATAGGTACACACATGGCAGTGTGATTTGCTGCCTTCCTCCCCATCACCTATATCTGGCATTTCTCCCCATGCTATCTCTCCCCAACTCCCCATCCCCTGCTGTCCCCTCCCCTATCTTCCCTGACAGACCCCATGTGTGATGCTCCCCTCCCTGTGTCCATGTGTTCTCACAGACTCTTATGTTGGCAGGAAGTGCTGCTTAGAGAAGTGGTAAGGACAGCACACCAGCCAATGTCAAGGCCATAGCGTTTGGTGTGAGAGTATCTATAGCAGAACATGGCTAAGGATTCCCGTCCTCCTAGGCTCAACTTGCTTCTATAGGAGACTGTAGCCCTAAGGGAACTCCTAGAGCTGAAATCTGCAGGGTGGTTTTGCTTTTCAGAAGAGGTCAGTCTGACCTGAGCACCTCTTGGTCTGCTAGACTTTACTGGGGCCCCAGCCTGGCTACACCTGCTTGCAGTGTAGCCTCAAGTTCCCTGGGAACCCACATCATACCTCCTGCACTGGAAGACCATGCATAACTGACGGAAAGCTCCAGTGAGGTGGTCCTCATGCCACTCAGCAGCCCAGCTGCTCTCTCCCACCACTGTAGCTTCCCCTAGACCTACATCACTTTGCCAGTATGTGTGTGCATGGAGAAATTTTCCATATTGCCCCACCAACATATGTGTGCATGTGCACCATACCCTACAAATTCTTGCCCCAATGACAACATGGGTGCCAGAGTAAAACTAGGCATGAACAGCAGACCTTCCCCAACTATAAGCAGCCACAAAGGGCACTCATAAACCTGCGCCCCACCAGTGCCCTGCTCCCAGGCTAATACCACCACCATGCAATGGCATACACAGTGGCCAGGAGGGGCCCCATCTGCCTCTGAGCCATGTTGCCTCCACCACGACTGTAAATGCATGCACAAAGGCAGGCATCCCAGCACCCACTAGCATTCTTCCTCAGCCAATGAGTGTGCACCCTGCCATGATGCCACTGCTGCTGCTCCTGACATATACAAGGATAGATACTGCTGCCACAACCCTATAAAACACTTTAACTGGCACTACCCATCAGAGTGTAGTGACCAGCAGTCCGGGAGCACATGCCTTCACAGAGCAGTGAGTTCCTCACATGGAGGAGCCAGAAAACAAAGCCAAGGTGCAATACAAGCCCCAGAGTTACAACAAGCAGTCCAGAAATTGGGAGCTGAAACTTGGGACCTAAAATTTTCCTGAAATGAAGCCAGTCGACTGAACCCAACTTATACCACAAAAAAAATGCTCAAGGTCATCAAATAGGATAAAGAAAAAAAAATCCAAAAACCAGCAATTTCAAACATTGAAGGAACTCAGCACAGAAAGATGAGAAAAAAGCGAGACAAGAACTGACAGATGAAAAAGCCAGAGTGCCTTTTTACTCCAAACCATCACACTATCTTTAAAACTGGGGTTCTGAGCTAGGCTGAGATGGCAAAATAACAGAAATAGAATTCAGCATACAAATAGAAATGAAGATAATTGAGATTCAGGGTATGTTCGAAGCCAACACAAGAAAGAAAATCAATAAAATAATACAGAAGCTAAGAGACACAATATCCAGTATAGAAAAGAACATAACTTGATAGAGATGAAAAGAACATGGCAATAATCAGATAATTCAATCATAAATGTTAATAGCAGAATAGACCAAGCTTAGGAAAGAATATCAGAAGCTTGAAGACTGGCTTTCTGAAATAAGACAGTCAGAAAGAATAAGAAAAAAAGACTAAAAGGAATAAACAAAACTTCTGAAAAATAGGAAATAGTGTAAGGAGATCAAAACTATAACCCATTGGTGTGTCTGAAAAAGATGGGGAGAATAGAAGCAACTTGGAAAACGTATTTCGGGATCACATCCATGACAACTTCCTCAACTTAGCTAGACAGGCCAATAGGCAAATTCAGACTTACTGGTTTATGTGCATAGAGTTGTTTGTAGCAATCTCTGACAGTAGTTTGTATTTCTATGGAATCGGTGGTGATATCCCCCTTAATCATTTTTTATTGCATTTATTTGATCCTTCTCTCTTTTTTTGTTGTTAGTATGGCTAGTGGATTAATTGATTTTCTGAAGGATTTTTTATGTCTCTATTTCCTTCAGTTCTGCTCTGATCATAGTTAGTTCATGTCTTCTGCCAGCTTTTGAGTTTTTGTTTGTTTGTTTGTTTTTTGATCTTGCTCCTCTAGCTCTTTCAATTTTGATGATAGGGTGTCGATTTTAGATCTTTCCTCGCTTCTCATGTGGGCATTTATTGCTATAAATTTTCCTCCAGACACTGCTTTAAATGTGTCCGAGGGATTCTGGTACGTTGTGTCTTCATTCTCCTTGGTTTTGAAGAACATCTTTATTTCTGCCTTCATTTCATTGTTTATCCAATCAACATTCAGGAGTCAGTTGTTCAGTTTCCATGTAGCTGTGTGGTTTTGAGTGAGTTTCTTAATCCTGAGTTCTAATTTGATTGCACTGTGGTCTGAGAGACTGGTTGTTATTATTTCTGCCCTTTTGCATTTGCTCAGGAGCGATTTACTTCCAATTATGTGGTCTATTTTAGAGTAAGTGCAATATGGTGCTGAGAAGAATGTATATTCTGTGGATTTGGGGTGGAAAGTTCAGCAAATGTCTATTGGGTTTGCTTGGTCCAGATCTGTGTTCAAGTCCTGGATATCTTTGTTAATTTTCTGTCTTGTTGGTCTGTCTAATATTGATAGTGGAGTGTTAAATTCTCCCATTATTAATGTGCATAACCAGCAAATCTGACAGAAATGGATAAATTCCTGGACACTTACACCCTTCCAAGTCTAAACCACAAAGAAGTTAAAACCCTGAATAGACCAATAACAAGGTCTGAAGTTGATGCAGCAATTAATATTCTACCAACCAAAAACAGTCCAGGTCCAGATGGGTTCACAGCCGAAATCTACCAGACATACAAAGAGAAGCTGGTATCATTCCTTCTGAAACTATTCCAAACAATACAAAAAGAGGGAATCCTCAGTAACTCATTTTATGAGACCAACATTATCCTGATACCAAAACCCATCAGAGACTCAACTAAAAAAGAAAACTTTAGGCCAATATCCATGATGAACATCGATGAAAAATCTTCAATAAAATACTGGCAAACTGAGCGCAACAGCACATCAAAAAGCTTATCCATCACGATCAAGAAGGCTTCACCCGGGAGTCACATGTCTGGTTCAACATACACAAGTCTATAAACGTAATTCACCACATAAACAGGACCAAAGACTAAAACCACATGATTGTCTCAATAGATGCAGAGAAGGCCTTTGACGAAATTCAACAGCCCTTTATGCTAAAAACTCTCAATAAACTAGGTATCAGTGAAACATATCTCAAAATAACAAAAGCTATTTCTGACAAACCAACAGCCAATATCATACTGAATGGGCAAAAACTGGAAGCATTCCCTTTGAAATCTGGCACTAAACAAGGATGCCCACTCTCACCACTCCTATTCAATATAGTATTGTAATTTCTAGCCAGAACAATCAAGCAAGAAAAAGAAATAAAGCATATTCAATTAGGAAAGGAGGAAGTCAAATTGTCTCTATTTGCAGATGACATGATTGTATATTTACAAGACCCTATCGTCTTAGCACAACATCTCCTTAGGCTGATAAG
The DNA here is from genome assembly GCA_036589455.1 of Ateles fusciceps. Taxonomy (NCBI): domain Eukaryota; kingdom Metazoa; phylum Chordata; class Mammalia; order Primates; family Atelidae; genus Ateles; species Ateles fusciceps. The sequence goes on along the minus strand of JAZHEH010001803.1, from coordinate 28,785 downwards.
CAACTTCAGCAAAATCTCAGGGTACAAAATCAACGTGCAGAAATCACAACCATTTCTATACACCAATAAAAGACAAACAGAGAGCCAAATCAAGAGCAAAATCCCATTCACAATTGCTACAAAGAGAATAAAATACCTAGGATACAACTAACAAATGATGTAAAGAACCTCTTCAAGGACAGCAATGAACCACTACTCAAGGAAATAAGGGAGTACACAAACAGATGGAAAAACTTTCCATGCTCATGGCTAGGAAGAATCAATATTGTGAAAATGGCCATACTGCCCAAAGTAATTTACAGATTCGATGCTATCCCCATCAAGCTACCAACGATCTTCTTCACAGAACTGGAAAAAACTACCTTAAACTTCATATGGAATCAATAGTGAGCCTACATAGCCAAGATGATCCTAAGCAAAAAGAACAATGCTGGAGGCATCACACTACCTGACTTCAAACTATACTACAAGGCTACAGTAATCAAAACAGTATGGTAGTGGTACCAAAACAGAGATATGTACCACTCTGACAGAACAGAGGCCTTGGAAGAAATGGCACACACCTACAACCATCTAATCTTTGACAAACCTGACAAAAATAAGCAATAGGGAAAGGATTTCCTGTTTAATAAAATGGTGTTAGGAAAACTGGCTAGCCATGTGAGGAAAACTGAAATTGGATCCCCTTCCTTACACTTTACACTAAAATTAACTCCAGATGGATTAAAGATTTAAACATACCTGCCACCATAAAAACCCTAGAAGAAAACCTAGGCAAAACCATTCAGGACACATGCATGGGCAAGGACTTCATGACTAAAACAACAAAAGCAATGGCAACAAAAGCCAAAATAGATGAATGGGAACTAAATAAACTTAAGAGTTTCTGCACAGCGAAAGAAACAATCATTAGAGTGAACTGGCAACCAACAGAATGGGAAAAATGTTTGCAATCTACCCATCTAACAAAGGGCTAATTTCCAGAATCTACAAAGGACTAAAGCAGATTTACAAGAAAAAAACCAACAAATCCATTCAAAAGTGGGCAAAGGATATGAACAGACACTATTCAAAAAAAGACATATGCAGTCAACAAACATGAAAAAATGATCATCATCACTGATCATTAAAGAAATGCAAATAAAAACCATATTGAGATACCATATCATGCCAGTTAGAATGGCAATCATTAAAAAATCTGGAGACAACAGATGCTGGAGAGGATGTGGAGAAATAGGAACACTTTTACACTGTTGGTGTGAGTGTATATTAGTTCAACCATTGTGGAAGACACTGTGGCGATTCCTCAAGGACCTAGAAATAGAAATTCCATTTCACCCAGCAATCTCATTACTGGGTATATACCCAAAGGATTATAAATCTTCTATTACAAAGACACATGCACACGTATGTTCTTTGCGACACTGTTTACAACAGCAAAGACCTGGAACCAACCCAAATGCCCATCAATAATATACTGGACAAAGAAAATGTGGCACATATACCACATGGAATACTATGCAGCCACAAACCATAATGACTTCATGTCCTTTTTAGAGACATGGATGAATCTGGAAACCATCATTCTCAGCAAACTGACACAAGAACAGAAAACCAAACACCACATGTTCTCATGCATAGGCAGATGTTGAACAATGAGAACACATGGGCACAGGGAAGGAAACATCACACACTGGGGTCTCTTGGGGGCTGGGGGCTAGGGGAGGTACATCGGGGGTAGGGAGGTTGGGGATGGATAACACTGGGAGAAATGCCTAATGTAGGTGATGGGGGGGATGGAGACAGTGAACCACCAAGGCATGTGTGTACCTATGCAACAATCCTGTAAGACCTGCACATGTGCCCCAGAACTTAAAATACATTTTTAAAAAGGGCAAATTTAGAAAATGCAGAGAAACTCAGTAAGATACTTCCAAAGAAGATCACCCCAAGGACACATAATTATCAGATTCTCCAATGTCAAAATGTAAGCAAACAATATTAGTTAAAGGCAGCTAGAGATAAAGGCCAAGTAACCTACAAAGAGGAGTCCATCAAACTAACAGCACACCTCTCAACAGAAACCTTATAAACAAGGAGAGATTGGGGACCAATATTCAACATCCTTAAAGAAAAGAAATTCAACCCAAAATTTTATATCAAGCCAAAATAAGCTTTATAAGCCAAGGAGAAATAAGATACTTTTCAAACAAGCAAATGCTGAAGGAATTCGTTACCACCAGACCTGCCTAACAATAGCTCCTGAAGAAAGCACTAAATATGTAAAGACAAGACCATTACCAACCAAAACAAAAATACACAAAAGCACACAAATCAGTGATGCTATAAAGCAACCACATAAACAAATCTATAAAATAACCAGCTAACATTATAATGACAGGATCAAATCCATACATATCAATACTAAGCTTGAATATAAATGGACTAAATTCCCTAATTAAAGACACAGAGTGACAAGCTGGATAACAAACCAAGACCCATTAGTATGCTGTCTTTAAGAGACCCATTTCACACGCAATGGAACAAATATACTCAAAATTTTAAAATGAAGAAAAATTTACCAAGCAAAAGGAAAACAGGAAAAAAGCAAAGGTTACAAACCTAATTTTAGACAAAACAGACTAGATTCTAAACCTAGAAGATTTTTAAAACACAAAAAGGGCACTACATAACAGTAAAGAGTTCAATTAAATGGGAAAGCTAACTATCCTAAGTATATATGCACCCAACACAGGAACATGCAGACTCATAAAGAAAGTTCTTACAGACCTTGAAAGAGACTTAAACTCCCACACCAGTGGCTTCAACACCCTACTGACAGTATTATAGCATAGAGGCACAAAATTAGCAAAGATATTCAGGATCTAAACTCAGCACTAGATCAAAGGAAGTTGATAGACATCTGCAGAACTCTCCACTCAAAACAACAAAATATACATTCTTGTTATTGCCACATGGCACATAGTCTAAAATATATCACATAATTGATCATAAAAAAACTCCTCACAAATGTAAAAAATAAAAAACTGAAGTCACAACAACTCTCTCTGAACACATCACTATAAAATTAAAAATTGAGACTAAGAAAGTCACTCAAAACCATACAGTTACATGTTAATTGAATGACTTTTTGGTAAATAATGAAATCAAGGCAGAACTGAAGAAGTTTTAGAAGCTATTAAGAACAAAGATACAATGTACCACAATCTCTGGGACACAGCAAGGGCAGTGTTAAGAGGGAAATTTATAGCACTAAATGCCCACATCAAAAAGTTACAAAGAGTTCAATTAACAACCTAACATTATAACTAAAAGAATTGGAGAACGAAGAGTAAACCATCCACAAAGCTAACAAAAGACAAAAAGTTACCACTGCTTCTGTGTCAGCTGCATTTGACTGCTTCTGTGTCAGCTGCATTTAACGCATAACTGCACAAATGAACAGTGTATACTCTTGGTTGTACATTAACTTACATGTAAAAGTTTTGGCATCTATGTTCACAAATGCATGTGTTAGCAAATCACCTTTATTTATAAGTGACAATAATTGGAAGTTAAGCCTATAAAGAAACCTGCATTTGTAGTCCAGCATTTTCATTTGGTCCATAACACAATGTATGGAAATGTGAAAGACAATTTTGTACATTTGTTTGTTACTAACTCAGATCATTAAAATGAAAACAATTTTTTAAACAAGAAAAAAAGTAACTAAAATCAGAGTGGAACTGAAAAAATGAGACATGAAAAACAATTTAAAAATCAACAAATGCAGGAGTCGTTTTTGTTTTTGTTTTTGTTTTTTTTTTTTTGATTAAGGAACTAGATAGGTTGCTAGCTAGACTAATTTAAAAAAGAGAGAAGATTCAAACAAACACAATTAGAAATGACAAAGTGGATATTACCATTGACCCCACAGAAACACAAATAGTCATCAAAGAATATTATGAATGCATCTCTATGCACACAAACTAGAAAGTTTAGAAGGAATGGATAAATTCCTGGACACATACACCTTCCAAACACTGAGCCAGGAAGAAACTGAATCCCTGAATAGACCAATGCTTGGCTCCAAAATTGAATCAGTAATAAGTAGCTTACCAATAAAAAAGCCCAAAATCAGAGAGATTCACCACCAAATTCTACCAGATGTACAACAAAGAGCTGTTACCATTCCTACTAAGACTATTCCAAAAGGTTGAGGAGGAGGGACTCCTCCTTAACTCAGTCTACAAGACCAGCATCATCCTGATACCAAAACATGGCAAACACACATCAAAGAAAAAAAAATCAACTTTAGACCAATATTCTTAATGAACATTGGTGCAAAATCCTCAACAAAACACTAGCAAACTGAATCCAGGAGCATGTCAAAAAGTGTAGCCACCATGATAAAATATGTTCTAACCCTGGGATACAAGATTGGTTCAACATATACCAATCAATAAATGTGTTTCATGAAATAAGCAGAACTAAAGCCAAAAAAACACATGGTTTTCTTAATAGATATAAAGGATATTGAATTTTTTGACAAAATTCAATACCTCTTCATGTTAAAAACTATCAATAAACTAGGTATTGAGGGAAGATACCTCAATATATTAAGAGCCATCTATAAAAATTCCACAGCCTACATCATACTGAGTTAGTGAAAGTTGGAAGCATTGCCTTTGAAAAGAGGCTGAAGACAAGCATGCCCTCTATCACCACTCCTATTCAACATAGTATTGGAAATCCAGGCCAGAGAAATCAGACGAGAGAAAAACAAATGATGGGCATCAAAATAGGAAGAGAGGAATCAAAGTATTCCTGTTTGCAGATGACATAATTTTATATTTAGGAAACTCCATAGTCTCAACACAAAATATTCATAAGCTTATGAACAACTTCAACAAAGTCTCAGGATACAAAATCAATGTACAAAAATTATTAGCATTCCTATACACCAACAACAGTCAACTAAAGAGCCAAATCAGAAATGCAACTGCATTGAAAAATTGCCACAAAAAGAATAAAATACCTAGGAATACAACTAACCAGAGAAGTAAAGCCTCTTTACAAAGAGAACTACAAAACACTGCTCAAAGAAATAAGAAATGATGAAACAAATAGAAAAACATTCAATGCTCATGGATAGAAAGAAGAAATGTTAAAATGGCCATATTGCTCAAAGCAATTTATAGATTCAATGCTACTCCTATTAAACTACCATTGGCATTGTACACAGAACTAGAGAAAACTATTTTAAAATCCATATGGAACCAAAAATGAGTTCAAATAATCAAGGCAATCCTAAGCAAAAATAGCAAAGCTGGAGGCATTATGCTACCCTACTCAAAACTATACTACAGGGCTACAGAAACCAAAACACCAAAGTACCGTTACAAAAACAGACACATCGACTAATGGAACAAAAAAGAGTGTCCAGAAATAATGCCACACACCTACAACTATCTGATCTTCCACAAAGCTGACAAAAGCAAGCAATGGTGAAAGAGCCCCCTATTCCATAAATGGTGCTGGGATAACAGGCTACTCATAGGCAGAAGATTAAAACTGGACCCCTTCTTACACCATATACAAAAATCAACTCAAAATAGATTAAAAACTTAAATGTAAAACCCAAAATTATAAAAACCCTAGCAGTCAACTTAAGCAATACAATTCTGAATATAGAAATGGGCAAAGATTTCATGACCAAGATGCCAAATAAATTACAAAAAAAAAAAGTAAAAATTGACAGATGGGATCTAATTAAACTATAGAGTTCTGTAAAGCAAGAGAAACGATCAATAGAGTGAACAGACAACCTACAGAATGGTAGAAAATTTTTTCAAACTATGCATCTGAAAAAGGTCTAATATCCAGCATCAATAAGAAACAAATTTATAACGAAAAAAGAAAACAACCAACTCCATTTAAAAAATGGAAAAAGGGACATAAACATTTTTCAAAAGAAGACATGCATGTGGCCAATAAGCATATGAAAAAAGGTTAACGTGACTGATCATTAGAGAAATACAAACCAAAACTGAAATGTGAGGGATAAAAGATTACATATTGTGTACAGTGTACACTACTTGAATGATGGGTGAACCAAAGTCTCAGAAATCACCATCAAACTGTCACCCAAACCCAATCATCAACCCCCACTGCTGCATATGTGCCCACAGCTGACCCCTGCAAAACCAGCACATACAGTCAACATGACCTTTATCACTGGTCTGCAGCTGGACACTGCAACTATGCATGTGTGCACTACCAGGCTAGACTACTATAGTCATTCAGGGAGATGTCTTTAAACTCCATCATCACATATGCCCTCACAGTTGGCCCTGGCTCCTGCCACTGACCCTGATCCATGCCACCATTCATGTGCCCACAGCTAACCATTTCTGTGACACATGTATCTGCAGTCACCCCCAGCAACAAAGCACATGGGCAATCACTGGTTCCAGTTTCTGCCTCTGCCTGCCCTGGTCCCTTAATTCAAAACACAGAGGTAATGCTGAGGACACCAAGAACCTTCACAGTGACTGTGGATACCCCCTACAGCTCTTCCCAAAAAAGACCACACAGTTGCCAATGTTGTGAAACCAAGTTTCCTGAACTGATGAGATACTACACCCCTAGACCTAGAACAATTGCTTAACCCCACACTTGGTGCCCCACATCACTATGTCTTGTGCCAAAGCATATTGAATTGTGACCCATGCAGGTAAAGGTTCTCCCTTACTGGAACTAGAATACAAAGTCTAGAAGAGGTGATTGCTTCTTTAAATGAGCATGCATGTATACATGACACAACCAAAGCAACAAAACCTTCTAGTAACCCAACCCAAAGAATTGGAGATTTAAAAAATACCTGTCAAAGAATTCAAAGTAATTGTTCCAAAGAAGTTCAGAAAGCTAAAAGAGAACACAGAAAACATATTTAACAAAATTAAAGAACAAAAAAAGAACCAAAGAAAAATTTTGGAGCTGAAGAACATAATGATTAAACTAAAAAATGCCACAAAAAGACTAGATCAACCAGAAGACAGAACAAAAAAACTTAAAGACAAATCATTTTAAGTCATCCGGTCAGAAGATTTAAAAAAAGATAAAGGATAAAAAGAAATAAAGCCTGTAGGATCAATGAAAACCATCAGAGAGCTTACGTTAACACTATAAAAGTTGAGAGGACAAGAAAGAGAAAAAGAAATAGAGAGCTTATTTCAAGGAATGATAGCTGAAAACTTTCCAAATCTGGGAAAGGATATGAAAATTCAGGTATGTGAAGCTTAAAAGCATCCAATAAGATTCAACTCAAAGACTTTACCAAGACATAATATAATCACATTCTAAAAAATCAAACATAAATAGAATATTTAAAACAACAAGAAAAGAACTGTCACATACAAGATAACTCTTATAAGAGTATCAGCAGATTTCTAAGTAGAAACCTTACAGACCCAGAAAATGAGATGATATATCCAAAGTGCTGGGCGGGGGGAATTCTGTCAAGCAAGAATACTTTACCTGGCAAAGCTTTCCTTCTGAAATTGAGAGACACACTCACAAATGAGTTTGTGGAGTTAATCACGTCCTGCCTTACAGGAGATGCTAAAGGAAGTTATTTGAGCTGAAATAAAAGGCCACTAATTCACAGTATGAAAATATCTGAACTTCCAATATTATATTTAATAGGAGTGGTGAGAGAGGGCATCCCTGTCTTGTGCCAGTTTTCAGAGGAAATGCTTCCAGCTTTTACCCATTCAGTATGATATTGGCTATGGGTTTGTCATAAATAGCTCTTATCATTTTGAGCTATGTTCCATCAATACTTAGTTTATTGAGAGTTTTTAACATGAAGAGATGTTGAATTACATCAAAGAACTTTTCTGCATCTATTGAGACAATTATGTCATTTTTGTCATTGGTTTTATTTATGTGGTGGATTATGTTTATTGATTTATATATGTTGTATCACCCTTGCCTCCCAGAGATGAAGCCAACTTGATTGTGGTGGATAAGCTTTTTAATGTAGTGCTGGATTCAGTTTGCCAGTATTTTATTGAGAATTTTTGCATCAATGTTCATCAGGAATATTGGCCTAAAATTTTCTTTCCTGTTGTGTCTCTGCCAGGTTCAGAGTAAAATTGTCACTGTTTGTAGAAAACATGATATTTTAAATAGAAAAACATAAATATTTTACCAAGAAAAAGGTTTTAGAACTAATAAACAAATTCAGTAATAAGGCTGCAGGATACAAAATCAATCTACAAATTCAGCAGCATTTCTATATATGAACAAAAAAGAGTAGCTGAAAAATAAATCAAGAAAGTAATCCCATTTACAAATAGCTACCAAAAAATAAAATACCAAAGTATAAATTTAATCAAGGAGGTGAAAAATCTCTATAAGAAAAACTATAGAACACTGATGAAAAAAATTAAAGAGGCTATAAACAAATGGAAAGACATCCATGTTCTTCGGTCACAACAATTAATATTGCTAAGAAGATGAGGTAATCCCTATCAAAATACTAATGACATGCTTCACAGAAAAGGAAAAAAAATTCTAAAATATTTGTGAAACCACAAAAGACCCAGAATAGCCAAAGCAATCCTGAGCAAAAAGAACAAAGCTGGAGGTATTACACTACCAGATTTCAAAATATATTACAAAGCTATAGTAACAAGCACAGCATGGTACTGGCATAAAAATAGACACATAGACTAATGAAAGAAATGAAATAATCCAGAAGTTAATATAAGAATCTACAGCCAACTTATGTTTTACAAAAGTGCCAAGAACATTCATTGGGAAAAGAATAGTCTCTTCAATAAATGGTGTTTGCAAATTAGGTATCCATGTGTAGAAATATAAGACTAGATCCACACCTCTCATCCTATAGAAAAATCAACTCAAAATGGACCAAACGAAGACCTAAATGTAAGATCCAAAACTACTAGAATAAAACATCAGAGAAACACTCTAGGACGTTGGCCTGGAAAAAAGGACTTCATGAATAAGACTGCAAAAGCACAGACAACAATAGTAAAAATAAACAAATGGGATTATATCAAACTACAAAGCTCCTGCATAGCAAAAGAAACAATCAGTAGAGTGAAAATACAACCTACAGAACGGAAAAAAATATTTGCAAGCTACTCATCTGACAGGGGATCAATATACAGAATATACAAGGCATTCAAACATCTCAACAGCAGAGATAAGAAAAATTTTATAGACTGTTGGTGGGACTGTAAGCTATTACAGCCACTATGGAGAACAACACAAAGATTCCTCACTAAACTACACATACAACTACCAGATGAACCAGCAATCCCATTACAGGATATTTATCCAAAAGAAAGAAAATTGATATATTGAGGAGACATCTGTCGCCCTCCCCTTTTTATTACAGCACTATTTACAATAGCAAAGACATAGAATCAAACTAGATGTCCAACAACAGATGAATGGATAAAGAAAATGTTGTGTATTCTCATGTTCTCATTCATAAGTGAGTATTGAACAATGAGAACAAACGGACACAGGGAGGGGAACATCACACACCAGGGCCTGGGGGGTGGGGGACTAGAGGAGGAATAGCAGGGGATGGGGGGATTGGGGAGGGATAGCATTAGGAGAAATACCTAATGTAGATGATGGGGCAAGGGATGAAGCAAACCACTATGGCATGTGTATACCTATGTAACAAACCTGCACAATCTGCACATGTACCCCAGAACTTAAAGTAAAATAAATAAATAAATAAATGTTGTATATATACATAGTGGAATAATATCTGCCATTGCAAGAATGAAATCCTGTCATTCATGGCAAAATGGATGGAACTAGAAGGCATTACGTTAAGTGAAGTAAACCAGGAAAGAAAAATAAACACTACATGTTCTCACTCATATGTGAAAGCTTAATAAAAAAGGTTGATCTCAGAAAAGTTAAAAGGTAAATCAAAGAATGCTAGAGGCTAGGAAGAGTAGGGGGACGAAGGCATAGGGAGAGATTGTATTAAAAGGAGTAAGTTCTTGTAATCTATAACACTGTAGGATGGCTACAGTTAACAATTATATATATACGATAAATGTTTAAGATGATGGATATGCTAATTATTCCTATCTGATCACCATACATTACATGTATTGAAACATCACTATGTGTCCTGTGAATATGTACAATTGTTACATGTCAACTAAAAGAGAAATTAAATAAAATTTTTAAAATGTTTTAGATCAGCAGATAAACAAAGTGTAAAAGAAACCCACTCATTCTAAGGACCTCCCTTGAAACCCAAATGTTTCCAGACCATGATTTGGAAACAGTGAGAGGCAGGAGAAAGACCCTTTAGATAAGTTTAGAAATCAAAATTTACACTCCACTATTAGCTTCATAAGCTGAGGCAAGTTATGTGGCATCTTTGAGTATTAGTTTCTACATTTTCAAAATAGAGACTATCAAATTTGCTGTCCTTATCAGAAAAAGTTTCAGAAGAAGTGCTCTATAAAAGCAGCATAGACATGAATGTCCCCAAAAAGCAACCCCATGGACTTGTTGTGAGAGAAAAATGAGTCAATGAGTGAAAAATTATTTGATGTCAAAGGGCTAGCTGAATAGTCAAATATATACCTCCTCCTTTTATTCTCTCAGAAAGCAATCATTGAGCACTTATTATATGCCAAACAGTGTGCTAGGATAGAGATAAGTAACACCCTGTCTCTTCAAGAGCAGTATAATCTACATCTACATCAGGTAGCAGTTGTTTGGATATGAAGTGATGAGGGCTTGAATTAAGGCAGTGCAAATAGAATGAAGTGGACAGATTTGAAATATATTTAGGAGATAAAAATCAGTAGGACTTGATGATGGATTTGGGTCTAACATGTAAGAAAAGGAGGTGATTCAAAGATGACTCCATAGTTTCTAGGTTAGTTCACTGGTAAGTAATGGTATCACCAAGTAAAACCGAAACTCAGGAGTACAATCATATTTAAGGGGTAATATGGTAAGTTCCACCTGGGTCATGTTTGATTTATAGTAACTGTGATACATCTGAGTGGCAGACAATTTGATATATTAATTTGTAACTTGGGCATGAAGATAGGATATAGAACCAAGGGTCAGATTACAAATGGTAATGTGTTTACAAATGGTAGTTGAAACTCAGAGAGTTGGTGTATCAGAAAGATATATTACATGTTCTTAGAGAATCTGCCAGCTTCAAAATTAAGAATCCTTCATGGTTACTCTTGTATTGTCTTTCATTTGGATTAAATCTCCTGTGGAAGTAAAAATGATAAGTCTTTAGGAAAAAACTGAATGGAGTAAAAAGGACAGTGTAATAGATCATAAATAGAAGACTATTCTAGATAGGAAGGGAATATAGGCAATAAAAAATAAGTTTAAGCTCTTCTGGTAAAGCAGATTACAAAGTCAGTCAGCTATTGGAATAGATATACAAAGCTCCAACAAAGCCAACTAGATCTTGGTGTGCGTCAAGATAAGACTGTTGCTACCATTGTCTTGGCATTGCAAGTTGGCACCAGATGGTGGTATCTTGAGGCTCATGACTGGGTCTACCAGTGCAGTGGCCTGGGAGCTATGTTTGGAAATCCCTGTGCATGACTTCTCTGCTCTGCCTCCACATGGAGGAAATTCACTTGGCTGATTTTCAGAAACTCTCTAGGAGGAATGTGAAGTCGGTTTCTGATCTTGCTCTGCTTAGACATAAATTAAGATCTTGTTTGTTCAGAATGACTACTACCTAATCCTGCCAGAAACTCCACTGTGCTCTCTGGGGTGCAAAACCTCTATTTATTAGGTTATGTGTTTGGCCAGGAGTTCACACTGTGCTTTGTTCTCATTGCTCTGCCACTCCCATGAACTGGCTGCCGAGCAAACCAGACAATGACCCCTGATTCACTCTTCCATCAATTCTATTCATATCTCTTCATTGTCTTTGGACTATGTGACCAAGCACCTCAAAACAGATGCTGAGAGTCTTTTGTATTACTCCAGAGTGGCAAGCTCCTCCCAGGCCCTGGAGACACATAGGAAATCCAGCTGCAAGTCTTCTCCTCCTGGCCCCACCCAGCAATGGTACTACAGTTAGAGATATGGAGCTTTGAAACTCTAGCTCTCCTAGAACTCTTTAGGCATCAGCAAGGCTGGCCCTGTTTAAAAGAAGAGCAGGTAACTGCCTACCAGGAATTTTTAGCAGAACCAAAAGGCCTCTCTATCCAAAAACATATTTACTCACTCATCTACACTCCAATATTTTGGAGACATTCCTTTTAGTTAAGGAAATGTGCCTCCAAAAATGCCCCAGAGGCAAATTTATATAGGAAAGTGACCTACAAGTAGCCATCAAGTTACCTAGCTTGTAGCCCCCAACTAAGCTGTATGATCTTGGGAAAGTCCCTTCCCATTTCTGGGTTTCAATTTCCTCAATATACTATAGAAGGAGGAAACTAGAATTCATGTCAAAGGCCACTTATAACTAAAACATTCTGTATTAATATGACCCAAGTACAAGCTCAAATGTTACTTTGCAGGTATTCATTTATTCATTTGTTAGAATTGACCAGACATGTCCCTGGAAAAGGAGAAATCCAGAGACATGGATTGATTACAAAGATATCAGAGAGGCATAGAAACCCTTCATGGAAACAAATCCTGACAGGACAACTTGTCAGAGATTAGAGAGGTGCTATCCTCCTTCCTGCCATGATTGTCTCATCTCCACCCCAAAACTGACCATCTCAGCTGGAGAGGGTAAAAGCTAGAGAGAGGTAGAGAAGAACATATAGATAGAGAAACACATATGGAAAGATGGACAGAACCTTCTAAGTTTGATAAACAAGACTAAATCCTAGATGTGCTGTTTTTTAAAGAGGTCCAGTTTGAGGACTCATATACAGTAGCCCCAGAGTACTATACTGTGGGTGAGCAGAAGCTGGCCTTCTCCAAAGGTAGTTGAGGTATGTGTCAGGATGCCTAGGAAGTCAACCACTAGGCAGTCTTTTTTCGCAGAGAGAAAGTAAAGGCTATAAACTGAAATCCCAGATACTGTAACCCGGTTTCCTCAGGATGACCCAGGGAAAGGCCCTATAAAAAATAATGGTAGCTAACATTTATTAGCACTTACTATGTGTCAGGCAATATCAGAGCTTTAGGTCTATTGAAACAGTCAACGCTTATTAAAATCCTATAAGGCAAGTACTATTATTATTCCCATTATACAGATGAGGATAGTGAAGCACAGAGAGGTTAGTTTGTTTTAACATCACTCAGTCAGGAAAGGGTAAGTCCAAGACATAAACTCAGGCAGCCTGGCTCCAGAACTCATGCTCTTAACCCAACTAAAAGAGGGTAAGTATTCTCCCAAATGTTACAAGTTAGACCTGGGAAGATTCTTAGGGACTATCAAGGGCCATCTCTTCATTTTATACATAAGGAAACTGAGACTGAGAGACAAAAGAATTTGTCCAAGGCTATACAGTGAACAAGTAAGAGCATAACAGAGCCAGAATTAGAGCCTCGGTCTGCTGACTCCCAATCCAGTGCTCTTTGACTATTGCTTCTGATTGTTTGTTGGGTCTCTCTTCCTTAAATTGCCTTCCCATCACCTCACTCTGCCAGTTTGACATTGCCAATTTGATCAATCCCAAACTCCCTCCAACAAGATTGCAGAGGAGCAACCATCTCTGAGGTACAAGTCATTATCTTCTCTTTCCAAAATATAAATGAGACTAGCACTGGTTCCAATCCAGCATTTTCCAAATGATTAGATCCCTAAATCCCAATATCACCTCTGTGGGGGGTTACTGATAGAATGCAAAACCAACATTTTCCATCCATAAAGACATCAACACTCAACCATGCCAAGGCTTCGACCTTCTAAGAAGATGAGTGTTCAATGATGTATGAGGCCTGACTCCTGCTCAGACAGCTCTGTGGACTCAAATATGAACTTTTTAAGGGTCATTTGGGGGAAACCAATACTGAGTCCAGATGGAAAAATTCTGCCTGATTCATTGAGAAGTGATGAGCAGAGTTTATGAAATTGGAAAGTGGGGCTGAACAATGGGCTCTGGAGGGAGTAAACCTAGCCTGGTCATAATGCCACCAATGTGTGCTGGCCAGTGGCAAAAAAATAGACATCCTAGGTCCTCCAGAGGCCCAAGCTACTTTTCTGTCGGTATTCATAGCTCACTGCCTCAAGATGTTGGATTTCACAAAGCCATCCTCCTGACTCCACATCCTACTCCACCCTTCCAGCGGGTGTGAGAAACAAAAGGCTCAAGTATAGATGAGAAGTTTTAATGGCCTCTTGTGTGGCTGAGCTTTCAACCCACATGAGAAGCTCTGTCCATTTTCCCAATTCCTTTATGAGCCCCTGAGCTGGGCACAAACTCCTGAGCCTAGTGATGCAGAGCAGACCTACCCCTTCCCTGAGGATGGGAGCTATGAATTCAAGGGCCTTAGGCAGGAGATTGAAAAGAGAGAAATCTTTTCTAGGCAATGTTAGGAGAGTGGTCTCAAAAGGCTAGCTGATGTCTCAAGGTAGTATCACCAACCCCTTATATCATGTTTGGACTTCTACAACATATGCTTGGCACAAAATCTTTTTTACAATGAAAGAGGAGCAAATGGTTGATTCTGAAGCCACTGTGAGGTAAAATACAAATAACAGTCACCACATTCACTCACTTATTTATTCGTTTGTCCAGACAACAGTTATTGTGTACCTACTATGTGCAAATCATAGAGAATAGAAATATACAAAGCAGGAGGTTCATTTTCCAAAACTCACATTCACAAAGGGACATGACCCTTACACATTACCAATATTACTCAGCTGTAGATGAAAAAGGCCTTAAGATGATATAAATGAGAGAATCACAGTCTCCCAATTTGAAGGAACTTAGGAAAGAACCATCTCATCCAACCTCCTCATTGTACAAGTAAAGGCACAAACCTAGAGAGAGAAAAAGCATTCTCAGTAGTTACACAGCGAGGTAATAACACAGCTGACCTTTCACCAATTACTAAAGGGCTTAAAAATTACTGTTGTTTGATACAAAATGTCAAGAAAAAACTTCATGGGGTTGTCTGAGGATTTAAAGAACAGGTAAGACATTTTCCCAAACTGTATTATGAAAAATATGAAACATACAGCCAGAATCAGCTACATAATTTGTGGGGCCCAGTCCAAAATAAAAATGTGGGACCTCTTATTCAAAAAGCAGGGGAAAGTGCTGTTAACCTAAAAAGTGTTTTCATTCTTCTGTGCATTCACATGTTCTCTCTCTTACATATTTATGTATATCTCATCATGGTATCTTCTACTTGTTGTTTAATGTTCTATGTCAGGAATAATTAAAAATCAAAATTATTAGTGTAAACTTTACTGTTCATTTTTAGATTACACAATGTCAGTTTTAACTGCAAATATAAGAACATTTAGGCCAGGCATGGTGGCTCGTACCTGTAATCTCAACACTTTGAGAGACCAAGGCAAGAGGATGGCTTAAGCGCAGGAGTTTGAGAACAGACTGGGCAACATAGGGAGACCCTGTCTTTACAAAAAAATAGAAATTAAAAATTAGCCAGGTGTAGTGGTGCACACCTCAACCCAGCTACTCAGGAGGCTGAGGTAGAAAAATCACTTTTGCCTAGGAGGTCAAGGCTGCAGTGAGGTGTGATTGCACCACTACACTTCAGTCTGAATGACAGAGCAACATCCTACCTCAAAAAGAAGAATATAAGTCATATTCATAGTCATCAAAATTGCACAATTTGTATATCATAGCTCATACATGCATATGTATTTACTTCTTACCAGAAGAGTGGAAATGCTGCACAAATCTAACTCAACTATTTTCTATTTCACTTTTTGACATGTCCACAATCTACCAATAGTCTTTACCTTCAGTTTACTGATGACCAAGTAAAAACTAAAAAGAAAAAGTACTATGGGTTGCCCTATCTTTCCTTTACTTTTAGATAATCATATTTACCAATAGTAGTCAGCTAATGTAGAGAGTAAGATAGAATATGATAGAGTTCCTTGGTCATTCATGTTTCTTAGACATAATTCCCTTTTTTTTTTCTGCATTCAAAGCAAGTTCTGATTTAAATGGAAAGCACAGCCTTTTAAGGTTGTCTGTACTCCCACTTGGTTAAACACATAAATCACTTTGCACTCAATTTGAGCCTTGCTGAACTCCCCACACATTGTGGATGCACTGGAATTCTGCGCTCATGGAGCATCATAACCACTATATATACCTGGGCTGGCAAGGAGCAGTAGACACATAGTATGTGTATCTGCTCTGCTTGTGTGCATACTCCATTGTCCTGTTGGACTTTGAACACAAGTTAAAAGATGAAATTATTAAGAATTTCAAAAAAGTGACAACAGAGCCTTAAACCAAGAACATGGGTCTTCTGTGCATGGAGCCCTGTATGACTGCACAGGTCACACACCCTTAAAGATCATCCTACATATAGTAAATAAGAAGAACTGTATAGTGAACACCAATATACCCACCAACTAGATTCTTTTTTTTTCCCCAAGATGGATTCTCACTGTGTCACCCAGGTTGGAGTGCAGCAACACGATCTCGGCTCACTGGAACCTCTACCTCCTGGGTTCAAGCAATTCTCCCTGCCTCAGCCTCCCGAGTAGCTGAGATTACAGGCTCCTGCCAACATGCCTGGCTAATTTTGACATTTTTTAGTAGAAACGGGGTTTTGCCATGTTGGCCGGGCTGTCTGGAGTTCCTGACCTCAGGCAATCTGCCCACCTAGGCCTCCCAAAGTGCTGAGATTACAGGTGTGAGCCACCACACTCAGCCTACCCACCACGTAGATTCTACTGCATATATCCACTTCTCTATCCATTCTTTAAGCTATCTTATTTTTTGTTGCACTTCAAAGAAAGTAACAAACATTAGTACACTTCACCAACAAACACTTCTACATGTCTTTAACTAGAGTTTAATATATGTTTACAGTTTTTTGAGGTAAATGTACATACATTTAAATCACAAACATTAAGGGTACATTTGCTAAACTCTGACAAATGCATATACCTATGTAGCCCAAACCCCTATCAAGACATAGAATCTTACCATCATCACAGTTACCTTCTCTTTCCAGTCAATCCTGACTGGTCCATCGCCCGGAGAGGCAACCACAAAAACAGATAGGAATTAGATCAGTGAGGCTTATGACAGAGTCAGAGGGAAAGAAGGAAATGGTGTTTGAGGCTAGCAGATGGCAAAGCTTATTGGAAGTAAACATTTTATACAATACTGTTAGGAGGTAACATTTGTTGAACACTATTTGTCAGGCACTGATATGATTTGGATCTGAATCCCCCACCAAATCTCATGTCAAGTTGTAATCCCCAATATTGGAGGTGGGAACTGGGGATTGGATCATTGGGGATGGTTTATCATGAATGGTTTAGCACCATCTCTTTTGGTACTGTCCTGATGAGATCTGGTCATTTAAAAGTATGTAACACCTCCCCGTTTTCCCTTATTTATTCCTAGTCCAGTCATGTAACATGCATGTTCACCCTTTACCTTTCACCATAATGGTAATTTTCCAGAGGCCTCCCAGAAGCCAAGCAGATCCCAGCATCATGCTTCCTGTACAGCCTGCAGAACCATGAACCAATGAAACCTCTTTTCTCTATAAGTTATTCAGTCTCAGGTATTTCTTTATAGCAGTGTAACAACAGACTAATACAGAAAATTGATACCAAGGAGTAGGACATTGCTATAAAGATACCTGAAAATGTCGAAGCAACTTTGGAACTGGGTAACAAGCAGAGGTTGGAAGAGATTAGGGGTCTCAGAAGAGGACAGGAAGATGAGGAAAAGTTTGGAACTTCCTAGAAACTGGCTGAATAGTTGTTACCAAAATGCTGATAGTGATACAAACAGAGAAGACCAGGCTGAAAAGGACTCAGATGGAAATGAGGAATGTATTGTTATCTGGAACAAAGGTCACTTTTGTTATGCCTTAGCAAAGTACTTGACTGAATTGTGCCCCTGCCCTAGGGATCTGTCGAAGTTAGAACTTGAAAGTGATGATTTAGGGTATCTGGAGGAAGAAATTTCTAAGCAACAAAAAGTTCGAGAGGTGGCCTAGCTTCTTCTAACAGCCTATCTCATATGCATGAGCAAAGAAATGACCTAAAGTTAAATTTACATTTAAAGAGGAAGTAGAGCATAAAAATTTGGAAAATTTACATCCTGGCCATGTAGGAGAAAATAAAAGCCCATTTTCAGGGGGATCAATTCAAGCAGACTGCAGAAATTTGTATAAGTAAAAAGGAGCCATGTGCTAATAGCCAATACAATGAGGAAAAGACTTCAAAGGCATTTAAGAGACCTTTGTGGCAGCCCCTCCCATCACAGACCCAGAGGCCTAAAATGACAGAATGGTTTTTTAGGCAAGGCCCAGAGCCTGTCTCAAAACACTGCTCCCTGCATCCCAGCTGCTCCAACTCTAGTTGTGGCTCAAAGGAAACCAGGTACAGCTCAGGTCACTGCTTCAGAGGGTGCAAGCCATAAGCCTTGGCACCTTTCACATGGTGGTAAGCCTGCAGGTGCATGGAGTGCAAGAGTTGGGGCTTGAAATGCTCCACTTAGATTTCAGAGGACTTATGGAAAATCCCTAGTGTCCAGGCAGAAGCCTGCTACAGGGGGCAGAAACATCATGGAGAACTTCTACTAGGGAAGTGTAGAGGGTTTGAAGACTCTACACAGAGTTCCCACTGGGACACTACCTAGTGAAGCTATGAGAAGAGGGCCACAATCCTCCAGATGTCAGAATGGTAGATCCACTGGCAGCTTGCACACTGCTCCTGGAAAACCAATGGGCACTCAATGCCAGTCCATGAGAGCAATGGTAGAGGCTGAACCCTGCAGAGCCACAAGATGTTGGGAGCCCACCCCTTCCATCAATGTGTCCTGGATGTGGGACATGAACTAAAAGGATATTGTTTTAAAGCTTTGAGATTTAATGACTAAGTGAGGCCTCTGAAGGCAGACTGTCAAGTAGATTCTCTTCTTGCTGGGCAGGGCATTTCTGAAAAAAATACAGAAGCCCATCAGGGACTTACAAAGCTCCCACCTTTCTGAGACA
This sequence comes from Ateles fusciceps, assembly GCA_036589455.1. Taxonomy (NCBI): domain Eukaryota; kingdom Metazoa; phylum Chordata; class Mammalia; order Primates; family Atelidae; genus Ateles; species Ateles fusciceps. The sequence goes on along the minus strand of JAZHEH010001803.1, from coordinate 9,594 downwards.
GAGCACCTGGGAATAGGAGCAGTTGTGGGTTCCACTTCAGCAGACTTCAACGTCCCTGCCCGGTAGCCCTGAAGGGAGCAATGGATCCCTCGGTGCAATGCTTGAGCTCCATTAAAGAACAGGCTGTCTCCTCAACTGGCTCCCTGATCCACTGTGTATCCTAACTGGGAGACACATCATATAGGAGAGCTCTGGCTGACATCTGGCAGGTACTGTTTTGGGACAGAGCTACCAGAAAAAGGAACAGGCAGCAATCTTTGCTGCTCTGCAGCCCCCTCAGATGATTCCCAGGCAAAAAGGGTCTGGAGTGGACCTCCATCAGACTCCAGCAGACCTGTAGCAGAGGAGCCTGACTGGTAGAAGGAAAACTAACAAACAGAAAAAAATAGTTTCTACATCAACAGACAGGACGTCCACTAAGAAACCCCACCCAAAAGTCATCAACTTCAAAGACCAAAGGTAGATAAATCCACAAAGATGGCAAGAACCAGTGCAATAAGGCCGAAGTCATCAAAAGCCAAAAGGCCTCTTCTCCTCCAAGGGATCACAACCCCTCAGCAGCAAGAGAATAAACTGGATGGAGAATGAGTATGGTGAATTGACAGAAGCAGGCTTCAGAAGGAGGGGAATAATAAACTTCTCTGAGCTAAAGGAGCATATTCTAACCCAATGCAAGGAAAGTAAGAACCTTGAAAAAAGGTTAGACTAAATGCTGACTAGAATAACCAGAATGGAGAAGAACGTAAACGACATGATGGAGCTGAAAAACACAGCACAAGAACTTCTTGAAGCATACACAAGTTTCAATAGCTGAATTGATCAAGCAGAAGAAAGGATATCAGAGACTGAAGGTCAACACAATGAAATAAAGCGAAAAAGCATGATTAGAGAAAAAAGAATGAAAAAAATGAACAAAGCCTCCAAGAACTATGGGATTATGTGAAAAGACCAAATCTACATTTCAACGGTGTACCTGAAAGTGAAGGGGAGAACAAAGCCAAACTGGAAAACACTCTTCAGGATATTATCCAGGAGAACTTCCGCAACCTAGCAAGGCAGGCCAACATTCAAATACAGGAAATACAGAGAATACCACAAAGGTATTCCTCAAGAAGAACAACCCCAAGGCACATAAATCGTCAGATTCATGAGGGTTGAAATGAAGGGGGAAAATGCTAAGGGTAGAGGGAGGGTCCAAGATGGTCTAATAGGAACAGCTCCGTTGTGCAGTTCTCAGCAAGAACAATGCAAAAGGTGAGGGCCCACAGCATTTCCAAACAAATTTTCACTGCCCACAGACCAGGAGATTCCAGGGCCAAAAAGCGCCATGGGTTTTCAGCACAGAGGTTTCAGCTGGTGCTGGGTTGGCACACAGAAACTCACACAAATCTGGGCGGCAATTTCAACTGGCATCCGGAACACCTGGGAGACAGAGCCGCCCATTCATCTGAAAGGGAGGGGCAGAGACAGGCGATCTGCCTCAGCAGGTACCACCCCAACAAAACAAGCAATCTGAAATGCTCTGGGAGACTTTAATACTCCACTGTCAATATAACTCAGATCAACAAGACAGAAAATTAACAAGGATATCCAGGACTTTAACTCAGATCTGGACAAAGGGGACATAATAGGTATCTACAGAAATTCCCACCCCAAATTCACAGAATATACATTCTTCTCAGCATCGCATTGCACCTACTCTAAAATTCAACCACATAATTGGAAGTAAATCACTCCTCAGCAAATGCAAAAGAATGGAAATCATAACAAACAGTCTCTCATACCACAGGGCAATCAAATTAGAATTCAGAATTAAGAAATTAACTCAAAACCACAGAGCTTCATGGAAACTGAACAATTGGCTTCTGAATGTTGACTGAATAAACAATGAAATGAAGGCAGAAATAAAGATGTTCTTCGAAACCAACAAGACCAAAGACACGATGTACCAGAATCTCTGGGACACATTTAAAGCAGTGTCTAGAGGGAAATTTAGAGCAATAAATGCCTACATGAGAAGTGAGAAAAAAATTAAAATCAAAACCCTATCATGAAAATTGAAAGAGCTAGAGGAGGAAGATCCAAAAAACTCAAAAGCTAGCAGAAGACAGGAAATAACTACGATCAGAGAAGAACTGGAGGAGATAGAGACACAAAAAACCCTTCAAAAAATCAATAAATCCAGGAGCTGGTTTTTTGAAAAGATCAACAAAATAGACAGACCGCTAACCAGATCAATAAAAAAGAAAAGGGAGAACAATCAAATAGGTACAATAAAAAAACATAAAGGGGATATCACCACCGATTCCATAGAAATACAAACTACAATCAGAGATTACTACAAACAACTCTATGCACATAAACCAGTAAACCTGGAAGAAATGGATAAATTCCTGGACACTTGCATCCTCCCAAGCCTAAACCAGGAAGAAGTTGAAACCTTGAATAGACCAATAACAAGGGCTGAAGTTGAGACAGCAATTAATAGCCTACGAACCAAAAAACGTCCAGGTCCAGACAGGTTCACAGATGAATTATACCAGACGTAGAAAGAGGAGCTGATACCATTCCTTCTGAAACTATTTCAAACCATACAAAAAGAGGGAATCCTTCCCAAATCATTTTATGACACCAACACCATCCTGATACCAAAATTCAGCAGAGACTCAACAAAAAAAGAAAACTTCAGTCCAATATCCATGATGAATATAGATGCAAAAATCTTCAATAAAATACTGGCAAACCAATTGCAACAGCACATCAAAAAGCTATCCATCACAATCAGGTAGGCTTCATTCCAGGGATGCAACGCTGGTTCAACATATGCAAGTCTATAAACGTAATTCACCACATAAACAGAACCAAAGACAAAAACCACATGATTATATCGATAGATGCAGAGAAGGCCTTTGACAAAAATCAACAGCCCCTTTAGAGTAAGAACTCTGAATAAACTAGGTATCCAATGAACATATCTCAAAACAATAAAAACTATTTACAGCAAATCTACAGCGAATATATTGAATGGGCAAAAAATGGAGGCATTCCCTTTGAAATCTGGCACTAGACAAGGATGCCCTCTCTCCACCACTCTTATTCAATATAATATTGGAAGTTCCAGCCAGAGCAATTAGACAAGAGAAAAAAAATAAAGGGTATTCAATTAGGAAAAGAAGAAGTCAAATTGTATATACTTGCAGATGACATGGTTGCATATTTAGAAGACCCTATCATCTTAGCCCAAAATCTCCTGAAATTGATAAGCAACTTCAGGAAAGTTTCAGGATATAAAATCAATATGCAGAAATCACAAGCATTTCTATACACCAATAATAGACTAACAGAGAGCCAAATCAAGAGAAAACTCACATTCACAATTGCTACAAAGAGAATAAAATACCTAGGAATACAACTAACAAAGGATGTAAAGGACCTCTTCAAGGAGAATTACAAACCACTGCTCAATGAAATAAGAGAGGACACAAATGGATGGAGAAACATTCCATGATCATGGTTGGAAAGAATCAATATCATGAAAATGGTCATACTGCTCAAAGTAATTTATAGATTCAATGCTATCAATGACCTTCTTCACAGAACTGAAAAAACCACCTTAAATTTCATATGGAACCAAAAAGAGAGCCTGCATAAACAAGTCAATACTAAGCAAAAAGAACAAAGCCAGAAGCAATATGCTACCTGATTTCAAACTATACTACAAGGTCACAGTAATCAAAATGGCATGGTACTGGTACCAAAACAGAGATATAGTTTGGAACAGAACAGAGGCCCTGGAGGCAATGCCACACATCTACAACCATCTGATCTTTGACAAACATGACAAAAACAAGCAATGGGGGAAAGGATCCCTGTTTAATAAATGTTGTTGGGAAAACTTGTGAGCCATGGGCAGAAAGCAGAAACTGGACGCTCTCCTGACACCTTACACTAAAATTGACTACAGATGGATTAAAGACTTAAACATAAGACTTAACAACATAATAACCCTAGAAGAAAACCTAGGCAAAATCATTGAGGACATAGGCATAGGCAAAGACTTCATGACTGAAACACCAAAAGCATTTACAACAAAAGCTAAAATAGACAAATGGACTCTGATGAACTTCCAGAGCTTCTGTGCAGCAAAAGAAACAATCATTAGAGTGACTCAGACCCAACAGAATGGTAAAAAATTTTTGCAATCTACCCATCTGACAAAGGTCTAATTTCCAGAATCTACAAAGAACTAAAACAGATTTACAAAGAAAAACAAACAAACTCATCCAAAAGTTGGGGGAAAGATATAGCAGACACTTTTCAAAAGAAGACATATATGAGGCTAAAAAACATATGAAAAAATGCCCCTCATCACTGATTATTAGAGAAATGCAAATCAAAACCACATTGAGATACCATCTTATGCCAGTTAGAATGGCAATCATTTAAAAAAACTGGAGACAACAGATGCTGGAGAATTGTGGACAAATAGGAACACTTTTACACTGTTGGTGGGAGTATAAACTAGTTCAACCATTGTGGAAGATAGTGTGGTCCTTCCTCAAGGACCTAGAAACAGAAATTCCATTTGACCCAGCAATACCATTACTGGGGTATATACCAAAAGGATTATAAATCATTCTATTATAAAGACACATGCACACGTATGTTCATTGCAGCACTGTTTACAATAGAACCAACCTAAATGCCAATGGTCGATAGACTGGACAAGGAAAATGTGGCACATATACATCATGGAATACTATGCAGCCATAAAAAATGATTAGTTTGTGTCCTTCACAGGGACACGGATGAATCTGAAAACCATAATTCTCAGCAAATTGACACAAGAACAGAAAATCAAACACCACATGTTCTCACTCATAGGCGGGTGCTGAACAATGAGAACACATGGACACAGGGAGGGGAGCATCACACACTGGGGTCTGTTGTGGGGGCCAAGGGAGGGACAGTGGGCGGTGGGGGAGGTTGGGGAGGGATAACATGGGGAGAGATGCCAGATGTAGGTGATGGGGGAATGGAAAGAGCAAACCATATTGCCATGTGTGTACCTATGCAACAATTCTGCATGATCTGCACATGTACCCCAGAATCTGAAGTACAAAAAATAAATAAATAAAAAATAAATAAATAAATAAATAAATAATGCATTTTAACAAACTTTAAAAAAAAAAAGTGCTAAGGTCAGCTAGAGAGAAAGGTCGGGTTACCCAGAAAGGGAATCCCATCAGACACATAGTACAAGACAGAAGAGAGTGGGGGCCAATATTCAACATTCTAAAAGAAAATAATTTTCAACCCAGAATTTCATATAGAGCCAAACAAGCTTCATAAGCAAAGGAGAAATAAAATCCTTTATAGACAAGAAACTGCACACAGATTTCAACATCACAAGGCATGCCCTACAAGAAGTTCCTGAAGGAAGCAATAAACATGGAAAGGAACAACCAATACCAGCCACTCCAAAATATACCAAACTGTAAAGACCATGGAAACTATGAAGAAACTGCATCAACTAATGGGAAAAAAAACCAGCTAGCATCAAAATGGCAGAATCAGATTCACACATAACAATATTAACCCTGAATATAAATGGGCTAAATGCCCCAATCAAAAGAAACAGACTGGCAAATTGGATAAAAAGGCAAAACCCATTGGTGTGCTGTATCCAGGAAACAAATCTCACATGCAGGGATACACAAAGGCTCAAAATAAAGGGATGGAGGAATATTTACCAAGCAAATGGAGAGCAAAAAAAAAGCAGGAGTTGCAATCAGTCTCTGATAAAATAGACTTTAAACCAACAAAGATCAAAAGAGACAGAGAAGGACATTACATAATGGTAAAAGGATCAATGTGAACAAGAAGAGCTAACGATCCTAAATATATACACACCCAATACAGGAGCACCCAGATACTAAGTCATTAAGCAAGCTCTTAATGACATACAAAGAGACTTAGACTCCTACACAATAATAGTGGGAGACTTTAACACCCCATTGTCAATATAGACAGATCAACAAGACAGAAAATTAACAAGGATATCCAGGACTTGAACTCAGACCTGGATCAAGCAAACCTAATAGACATTTACAGAACTCTCCACCCCAAATCCACAGAATATACATTCTTCTCAGCACCACATCACACCTACTCTAATATTGACCACATAATTGGAAGTAAATCACTTCTCAGCAAATGCAAAAGAACGGAAATCATAACAGTCTCTCAGACCACAGTGCAACCAAGTTAAAACTCAGAATTCAGAAACTAACTCACAACCACACAGCTTCATGGAAACTGAACAAATGGCTCTTGAATGTTGACTGGATAAACAATGAAATAAAGGCAGAAATAAAGATGTTCTTTGAAACCAACAAGAATGAAGACAAAACATACTAGAATCTCTGGGACACATTTAAAGCAGTGTCTAAAGGAAAATATATAGCAATAAATGCCCACATGAGAAGCAAGGAGAGATCTAAAATTGACACCCTATCGTGAAAATTGAAAGAGCTACAGGAGCAAGATCAAAAAAACCCAAAAGCTAGCAGAAGACAAGAAATAACTAAGATCAGAGCAGAAGTGAAGGAGACAGAGACACAAAATAGTATACGTAACTGAACCAAGTAGACTACACACCACACCGGCAGAAATGCCATTACCACCCTGCTCAGCAGCCTGCACCACATCACAAGCAGGCAGCCCACAAATTGACTGTCCGAAGCAGCCCGTGCCGAGGGCTCTATGAAGCTGGCATCTTCCACATTGGAATTGGAAACATTTCACGTTGTATTGATAAGATCTCTATTTGTACCAACTAGATTTTGTGGTGAATTATGTTTAAAGAGCTTCTAAAATTTAGGTTCTGCCTAAGATTAACAACAACAACAAATATATATATTTGTTTTGTATATATACCCGCAAAACTTGGAGTTATGAGACCTTTTATTCCTGTAATGGCTGTACTGTAATTTGGGTACTACATATTGAATAAGAGAGAGATGATTGAGATGTGAGGATTTTCTATGTGTAGCTTTAAAAAACTTTATTATTTTAAGATGTGTGCTATGTCATTGAAAGTGAATTTTGTTAGTTACAGCTTAAATCATAAGATGCTTTCTAATATTTCTTGTTCTTATAATAAATTATTCTATTCATTAAATTGTGGCTAAAGCCCGCAACTCCAAACGTCTGGTGAAACGAAGGCTTGTTCACGTTCACTCCCTAAGGGCAGGAGTTGGGTTTTCCTGCTTTGGAAGTCCTGTAGTGCTTTGTCCATACCTCTGTCTACCTGTTGTGTTTGACAGCCAGTTTATATAGGCCTGTTCTCTCCGCTAGTCTGTGAGCTGCTCCAGGGCAGAGACTGTCTTAAGCGCTACTGAAGGTCAGCCGCTTAGCTCAGGTCCCCAGATACGGGATCGGTTGAGAGTAAGTTCTGGTGGAACTGACTTGGGGCTATCAGGCTTCAGCAATTCACTATCTAGAAAAGTACCTGTTTGTAGACCGCCCCCGAAAAAGGTGAAAAAGAGAACCAACAGTGGGAAAAGATAAATGTGGGGACAAGCTAGGGCACCATTTCCAGGGATATTTTAGGGGGACATAAGGCCTTAGGCGCACACTGAAGAGTTCAAGGGAATTTCATTCTCTGAGCCCAGGAACTATAGTCACCATAAATCCACTTTCCTGCAGAAAAGCACACGAGGAAAAGCTAAAAGTGTGGTCCTGGAGAATCAAAATCTAGAACTGAAAAAGTTAAATTTTGTGCTTAATAGAAAAAATCGAATGGGTTACTTAACATGACAATTTGGAAACAGAAAAATTTCCATCTCAATAATGTATAGTTTGTATCAACTCTCGATGAGTACCAAAACAAGTGCTAAGGAGAAATAAACTACAGGAAATAATTTATTTTCTTCTAAAGCTTTGAATATAAACATCCTGCTGATTGCCTGCTATTCTTTGTTAACAATTCCAGGTACTTTCACGGCGGTTATCACCCCCATGACACACAGTGCCTCAGAAGAGCTACATAGACTGTGAGAAGGCTTTCAGAAAAGGTAGCTGGAAAGGCTGGGTGCCTTGGCGCATGCCTGTAATTCCAGTACTGTGTGAGGCTGAGGTGGGTGGATCACTTGAGCCCAGGAGTTGGAGACCAGCCTGGGCAACATAGGGAGACCTGATCTCTACAAAAAAAAAAATTTAAAAATTAGCTGGGCATGGTGGCACGCAATCTTGTCTTCTAGCCGCTCTGGAAGCTGAGGTGTGAGGGTCACTTGATCTCAGGAGATCGAAGCTCCAGTGAGCTGAGATCACACCACCGCACTCTAGGCTGGGCCCAGAGTAAGACTGTCTCAAAATAAATAAGTAAATAAAAATAAAGGTGGCTAGGCTTCGCTCCTGTTGACAACTCTCACATTGTATTCATTTTCATATCCAGTTTAAGACTTGCCAGTTGTCAGGTTTTGTGTTTTTATAACATGGGTCTATTCTTACTGGAATTGTAAGTACTAGTAAAAGGTACAGGTTAGAAATGTTGTCTCTGGATTTGTAGTCCAGTTCTTCAACTTACAAATTTGCTCCAAATAAGCAAGTTAATCTTGCTAAACCTCAATTTCCGTTTCTGTAAATAGGGATATCAAGACCTTCCTTAGAGTATTGTTGTGAGGAGACAATGAGATACATACATAAGAAAATGCTTACTCAGCACAGAGCCTGGCCATTACTCTGGCCCATCAGTTCACCATGGTGCATTGCGATTCATTTTTACATCCAACATTATAAGACTTGCACTCTTAACCACTGTGTTTTGGTGTCCGGTTATTTCTCTTTCTTTCATGCTTCACCCCTCCTCTCCCCACACCCCGCCAGTGGCACCACACACTCCAGACTTTCCATTTCCTGTTCAGGGTTGCACATGCATGAGTCCTCCAGCACAGATCTATTGCCTGTGATTTATAATTTATAGGGAAAGGAAGTATCTCAAGCCAGGTCATGTAAAGGCATCAGATAACCACATGTTTTACTTGTAAGCCAAGACTTTCATAGGAAGCCCTTTAGAGAATATAGCTTGAAGAAGAACTTGTAAAAGAAAATAAAATTTTAATAAACATGAGCCCACCCCCATCATCAATTAGGCATTAATCAAATGAGGCCCGCTTCTATGTGGTTACTGTTTGTAGAGAATCGAGAAATAAAATCAGATAAGCATACTCAGAGGTCTAGATTCCCTCACCGTTTTGCTGTCTTGAACACTGACACCACTCTTTGTCTAAGGTCGCTCAGCACATGCCTTGGACAGCGTGTGCCCCATAATTTACTTGGGACAGTGTTTGTCTCGATATGCCAAGGTCAGAGTGTCAGGTCCCTTAATCCATGTTGATCACCCCTGCTCAACTCCTGCACTGCCTTAACTGCATGCGTGGCGATGGCGCTTACTCAGTGCTGAGGGCTCATCAAGCTGGACTTCTCATTGGCAAACATTTCAAATTGTAATTGCATCACAGAAAAGTTAATGCAGCATTAGCAATACGCAACTGAACGAGAGACTACACAGCACAACATTACCCCATTGCT
>JAZHEH010001800.1:0-24059 GCA_036589455.1 Ateles fusciceps | reverse complement strand
GGACACAGGGAGGGGAGTATCACACACTGGGGTCTGTGGGGGGGAAAAGGGGAGGGATAGTGGGGGGGTGGGGAGTTGGGGAGGGATAGCATGGGGAGAAATGCCAGATATAGGTGATGGGGAGGAAGGCAGCAAATCACACTGCCACGTGTGTACCTATGCAACAATCTTCCATGTTCTTCACATGTACCCCCAAACCTAAAATGCAATAAAAAAAAAAGAAATATGTTTCCAAATCTGCTGAATCAAAAGAGAGCTTCAATCCTCTTAGCTGAACGGAAACACAGCAGAGCGGTTTCACAGATATCTTTCCTCTGTGTTTTAAAGACTGGCTGACTGCTATTCTTATTAGTTGGGATTTTGCTGGCAATGTCTCTTTCTAGATTCTCCACAGAAAGGGTTTTTAAGCTGCTGCTTTTGCAGATCCGTTTAACACTGTAAGTTGAGTGCATACAATGACAACCATTCAGATAGCTCCCTTCTAGAGTTCAAGGTGAGATATTTCCCTTGACAGCATGTTCTCCCATTCACTCTGGAATGTCCAAGTCTAGCTCCTATAAAGAAATGTGTTTCCAAACTTCTGAATCAAAATATAGATTCGATTGTCTTATTTTAAAGGACATAGAGCGGAGCAGTTTCAAAGATGTCTTTCCTCTGTGTTTTAAAGACTGTCATGCTGCTATTTCCTATAAGCCGGGGATTTTGCTGGAAATATCTGTTTTTAGATTGTCTACAGAAAGGGATTTTACACTGCCGCATCCACGTTATAACTTAACTGTATAAGTTTGAATATACACATTGAGAAGTTTTCTCCCCGATAGCTTCATTTTAGTTTTTAAGGTGAGATATTTCTCTTTACAGCACATAATCACATTCACTCTGGAATGTCCAAATCTAGCTCCTACAAGAAATGTATTTCTAAACTGCTGAATCAAAACATACATTCAATTCTGTTAGCTGAACGGACACACAGCCGAGCAGCTTCAAAGACATCTTTCTCAAATGTTTCAACATCAGTCTTGCTGTTACTTCTTGTAAGCCAGGATTCTGCTGGAAATATGTGTTTGTAGATTCTCCACAGTGAGGTTTATTAAGCTACTGCCTAACACATCAATTTAGCTTTGTAAGTTGACTGCACACATTTGCAAACATTCTCGTAGATACCTTGATTTTAGTTTTTAAGGTGGGGTATTTCTCTTTTCAGCATATACTCACATTCACACTTTAATATCCAAATGTAGCTCCTATGAAAAACGAGTTTCTAAAATGCTCAATGAAAAATAGATTTAGTTCTCTTAGTTGAATGAACACACAACACAGCTTTTTGAAATACACATTTCTTCTGTGTTTTACAGACAGTCTTACTCATATTTCGTATAAGCAGGGATTTTGCTGGAAATACATGTTTTCAGATTCTCGACAGAAAGGCTTTATTAACTACTGCCTGTACACTTGAGTTTAATTATGTAGGTTGAATGCACACATTGACAATTATTCCTGCAAATAGCTTTGTTTAAGTTTTTAAGGTGAAATGTTTCTCTTTATAGCATATACTCGCATTCATTTTGGAATACCCAAATCTAGCTCCTATGAGAAACTGCCGAATCACAACATAGATTCAATTCTCTTAGGGCAACGGACACACAGCAGAGCACCTTCAAAGATATAATTTTTTCTGTATTTTACAGGCAATCTTACTGCTATTTCATAGATGCAGGAATTTTCCTGTAAATATCTCCTTTCAGATTATCTATAGGAAGGGTTTTTAAACAGTTGCATATTCACATCAGTTTAACTCTGTAAGTTGAATGCACACATTGACAAGGATTGTCACAGATGTTATCTCAAAATATCTCACAGGTATATTCTTTTTTTTTATTGCATTTTAGGTTTGGGGGGTACATGTGAAGAACATGGAAGATTGTTGCATAGGTACACACATGGCAGTGTGATTTGCTGCCTTCCTCCCCCATCACCTATATCTACATTTCTCCCCCATGCTATCCCCTCCCCCAACTCCCCCCACCCCCCACTATCCCCTCCCCTTTCTCCCCCCACAGACCCCCAGTGTGTATACTCCCCCTCCCTGTGTCCATGTGTTCACATTGTTCAACACCCACCTATGAGTGAGAACATGCGGTGTTTGATTTTCTGTTCTTGTGTGAGTTTGCTGAGAATGATGGTTTCCAGGTTCATCCATGTCCCTACAAAGGACACGAACTCATCGTTTTTGATGGCTGCATAATATTCCATGGTGTATATGTGCCACATTTTCCCCTGTCCAGTCTATCATCGATGGGCATTTGGGTTGGTTCCCAGGTCTTTGCTATTGTAAACTGTGCTGCAATGAACATTCGTGTGCATGTGTCCTTATAGTAGAACGATTTATAGTCTTTTGGATATATACCCAGTAATGGGATTGCTGGATCAAATGGAATTTCTATTTCTAGGTCCTTGAGGAATTGCCACACCGTCTTCCACAATGTTTGAACTAATTTACACTCCCACCAACAGTGTAAAAGCGTTCCTATTTCTCCACATCCTCTCCAGCATCTGTTGTCTCCAGATTGTTTAATGATCGCCATTCTAACTGGCGTGAGATGGTATCTCAATGTAGTTTTGATTTGCATTTCTCTAATGGCCAGTGATGATGAGCATTTTTTCATATGTTTGTTGGCTTCATGTATGTCTTCTTTTGTAAAGTGTCTGTTCATATCCTTCGCCCACTTTTGAATGGGCTTGTTTGTTTTTTTCTTGTAAAGGGGATCGATAGTTCTCTTTAGAACATATACTCACATTCACTCTGGAATGTCAAAATCTAACTTATATAAGAAATGCTTTCCTAAGCTGCTGAATCAAAACTTAGATTTAATTCTCTTAGTTGAACGGACACACAGCAGAGCAGTTTCCAACATATCGTTGTTTTGTGTTTTAGAGACAGCTTTCCTGCTACAGAAGCTAGATTGGGACATTCCAGACGGAAAGTGGGCATATGTTGTAATGGGAAAGATCTCACTTTAAACACTAAAAGGAAGCTATCTGGGAGAATGCCTGACAATGTGTGCATTCAACTTATAGAGTTACACTGATGTGTGTATGCAGCAGTTTGAGAACGCTTTCTGTGGAGAATCTCAAAACTGACGTTTCCAAGCAAAATCCCGTGTCATATAAAATAGCAGTAAAACTGCCTGTAAAGCACAGAAGAAACGTATCTGTGAAAGTGCTATGATGTGTGTTCGTTCAACTAAGGGAGTTGAATCTTTGTTTTGATTCAGCAGCTTAGAAACACATTTCTTACAGAAGCTAGATTGGGACATTCCAGACGGAAAGTGGGCATATGCTGTAATGGGAAAGATCTCACACTTAAACACTGAAAGGAAGCTATCTGGGAGAATGCCTGACAATGTGTGCATTCAACTTAGAGAGTTACACTGATGTGTGTATGCAGCAGTTTGAGAACACTTTCTGTGGAGAATCTCAAAACTGACGTGTCCAAGCAAAATCCCGTGTCGTACGAAATAGCAGTAAGACTGCCTGTAAAGCACAGAAGAAACGTATCTGTGAAACTGCTATGGTGTGTGTTCATTCAACTAAGAGAGTTGAATCTTTGTTTCAATTCAGCAGCTTAGAAACACATTTCTTACAGAAGCTAGATTGGGACATTCCAGACGGAAAGTGGGCATATGCTGTAATGGGAAAGATCTCACCTTAAACACTAAAAGGAAGCTATCTGGGAGAATGGCTTGACAATGTGTGCATTCAACTTAGAGAGTTACACTGATGTGTGTATGCAGCAGTTTGAGAACGCTTTCTGTGGAGAATCTCAAAACTTACGTTTCCAAGCAAAATCCCGTGTCATACGAAATAGCAGTAAGACTGCCTGTAAAGCACAGAAGAAACGTATCTGTGAAACTGCTATGGTGTGTGTTCGTTCAACTAAGAGAGTTGAATCTTTGTTTCGATTCAGCAGCTTAGAAACACATTTCTTACAGAAGCTAGATTGGGACATTCCAGACGGAAAGTGGGCATATGCTGTAATGGGAAAGATCTCACCTTAAACACTAAAAGGAAGCTATCTGGGAGAATGCTTGACAATGTGTGCATTCAACTTAGAGAGTTACACTGATGTGTGTATGCAGCAGTTTGAGAACGCTTTCTCTGGAGAATCTCAAAACTGACGTTTCCAAGCAGAATCCCGTGTTGTACGAAATAGCACTAAGACTGCCTGTAAAGCACAGAAGAAACGTATCTGTGAAACTGCTATGGTGTGTGTTCGTTCAACTAAGGGAGTTGAATCTTTGTTTCGATTCAGCAGCTTAGAAACACATTTCTTACAGAAGCTAGATTGGGACATTCCAGACGGAAAGTGGGCATATGCTGTAATGGGAAAGATCTCACACTTAAACACTAAAAGGAAGCTATCTGGGAGAATGCTTGACAATGTGTGCATTCAACTTAGAGAGTTACACTGATGTGTGTATGCAGCAGTTTGAGAACGCTTTCTGTGGAGAATCTCAAAACTGACGTTTCCAAGCAAAATCCCGTGTTGTACGAAATAGCACTAAGACTGCCTGTAAAGCACAGAAGAAACGTATCTGTGAAACTGCTATGTTGTGTGTTCGTTCAACTAAGAGAGTTGAATCTTTGTTTCGATTCAGCAGCTTAGAAACACATTTCTTACAGAAGCTAGATTGGGATATTCCAGACGGAAAGTGGGCATATGCTGTAATGGGAAAGATCTCACCTTAAACACTAAAAGGAAGCTATCTGGGAGAATGCTTGACAATGTGTGCATTCAACTTAGAGAGTTACACTGATGTGTGTATGCAGCAGTTTGAGAACGCTTTCTGTGGAGAATCTCAAAACTGACCTTTCCAAGCAAAATCCCGTGTCGTACGAAATAGCAATAAGACTGCCTGTAAAACACAGAAGAAACGTATCTGTGAAACTGCTATGGTGTGTGTTCATTCATTCAACTAAGAGAGTTGAATCTTTGTTTCGATTCGGCAGCTTAGAAACACATTTCTTACAGAAGCTAGATTGGGACATTCCAGACGGAAAGTGGGCATATGCTGTAATGGGAAAGATCTCACCCTAAACACTAAAAGGAAGCTATCTGGGAGAATACCTGACAATGTGTGCATTCAACTTAGAGAGTTACACTGATGTGTGTATGCAGCAGTTTGAGAACGCTTTCTGTGGAGAATCTCTAAAGTGACGTTTCCAAGCAAAATCCCGTGTTGTACGAAATAGCAGTAAAACTGCCTCTAAAACACAGAAGAAACGTATCTGTGAAACTGCTATGGTGTGTGTTCGTTCAACTAAGAGAGTTGAATCTTTGTTTGGATTCAGCAGCTTAGAAACACATTTCTTACAGAAGCTAGATTGGGACATTCCAGACGGAAAGTGGGCATATGCTGTAATGGGAAAGATCTCACCTTAAACACTAAAAGGAAGCTATCTGGGAGAATGCTTGACAATGTGTGCATTCAACTTAGAGAGTTACACTGATGTGTGTATGCAGCAGTTGGAGAACGCTTTCTGTGGAGAATCTCAAAACTGACGTTTCCAAGCAAAATCCCGTGTTGTACAAAATAGCAGTAAGACTGCCTCTAAAACACAGAAGAAACGTATCTGTGAAACTGCTATGGTGTGTGTTCCTTCAACTAAGAGATTTGAATCTTTGTTTCAATTCAGCAGCTTAGAAACACATTTCTTACAGAAGCTAGATTGGGACATTCCAGACGGAAAGTGGGCATATGCTGTAATGGGAAAGATCTCACCTTAAACACTAAAAGGAAGCTATCTGGGAGAATGCTTGACAATGTGTGCATTCAACTTAGAGAGTTACACTGATGTGTGTATGCAGCAGTTGGAGAACGCTTTCTGTGGAGAATCTCAAAACTGACATCTCCAGGCAAAATCCCGTGTTGTACGAAATAGCAGTAAGACTGCCTGTAAAGCACAGAAGAAACGTATCTGTGAAATTGCTATGGTGTGTGTTCGTTCAACTAAGAGAGTTGAATCTTTGTTTCGATTCAGCAACTTAGAAACACATTTCTTACAGAAGCTAGATTGGGACATTCCAGACGGAAAGTGGGCATATGCTGTAATGGGAAAGATCTCACCTTAAACACTAAAAGGAAGCTATTTGGGAGAATGCATGACAATGTGTGCATTCAACTTAGAGAGTTACCCTGATGTGTGTATGCAGCAGTTTAAGAACGCTTTCTGTGGAGAATCTCAAAACTGACGTGTCCAAGCAAAATCCCGTGTTATACGAAATAGCAGTAAGACTGCCTGTAAAGCACAGAAGAAACGTATCTGTGAAAGTGCTATGGTGTGTGTTCGTTCAACTAAGAGAGTTGAATCTTTGTTTCAATTCAGCAGCTTGGAAACACATTTCTTACAGAAGTTAGATTGGGACATTCCAGACGGAAAGTGGGCATATGTTGTAATGGGAAAGATCTGACACTTAAACACTAAAAGGAAGCTATCTGGGAGAATGCTTGACAATGTGTGCATTCAACTTAGAGAGTTACACTGATGTGTGTATGCAGCAGTTTGAGAACGCTTTCTGTGGAGAATCTCAAAACTGACGTTTCCCAGCAAAATCCCGTGTTGTACGAAATAGCAGTAAGACTCCCTCTAAAGCACAGAAGAAACGTATCTGTTAAACTGCTATGGTGTGTGTTCATTCAACTAAGGGAGTTGAATCTTTGTTTCGATTCGGCAGCTTAGAAACACATTTCTTACAGAAGCTAGATTGGGATATTCCAGACGTGAAAGTGGGCGTATGCTGTAATGAGAATGATCTCACCTTAAACAATAAAAGGAAGCTATCTGGGAGAATGCCTGACAATGTGTGCATTCAACTTAGAGAGTTTCACTGATGTGTGTATGCTGCAGTTTGAGAACACTTTCTGTGGAGAATCTCAAAATTGACGTTTCCAAGCAAAATCCCGTGTTGTACAAAATAGCACTAAGACTGCCTGTAAAGCACAGAAGAAACCTATCTGTGAAACTGCTATGGTGTGTGTTCATTCAACTAAGAGAGTTGAATCTTTGTTTCAATTCAGCAGCTTAGAAACATATTTCTTACAGAATCTAGATTGGGACATTCCAGATGGAAAGTGGGCATATGCTGTAATGGGAAAGATCTCACCTTAAACACTAAAAGGAAGCTATCCGGGAGAATGCTTGGCAATGTGTGCATTCAACTTAGAGAGTTACACTGATGTGTGTATGCAGCAGTCTGAGAACGTTTTCTGTGGAGAATCTCAAAACTTACGTGTCCAAGCAAAATCCCGTGTTATACGAAATAGCACTAAGACTGCCTCTAAGGCACAGAAGAAACGTATCTGTGAAACTGCTATGGTGTGTGTTCGTTCAACTAAGAGAGTTGAATCTTTGTTTGGATTTGGCAGCTTAGAAACACATTTCTTACAGAAGTTAGATTGGGACATTCCAGACGGAAAGTGGGCATAGGCTGTAATGGGAAAGGATCTCACCTTAAACACTAAAAGGAAGCTATCTTGGAGAATGCTTGACAATGTGTGCATTCAACCTAGAGAGTTACACTGATGTGTGTATGCAGCAGTTTGTGAACACTTTTCTCTGGAGAATCTCAAAACTGACGTTTCCAAGCAAAATCCCGTGTTGTACGAAATAGCACTAAGACTGCCTGTAAAGCACAGAAGAAACGTATCTGTGAAACTGCTATGTTGTGTGCTCGTTCAACTAAGAGAGTTGAATCTTTGTTTCGATTCAACAGCTTAGAAACACATTTCTTACAGAAGCAAGATTGGGACATTCCAGACAGAAAGTGGGCATATGCTGTAATGGGAAAGATCTCACCATAAACACTAAAAGGAAGCTATCTGGGAGAAATGCTTGACAATGTGTGCATTCAACTTAGAGAGTTACTCTGATGTGTGTATGCAGCAGTTTTGGAACGCTTTCTGTGGAGGATCTCAAAACTGACGATTCCAAGCAAAATCCAAGTGTCGTAAGAAATAGCACTAAGACTGCCTGTAAAACACACAAGAAACGTATCTGTGAAACTGCTATGTTGTGTGTTCGTTCAACCAAGAGACTTGAATCTGTGCTTTCCATTCCAGCAGCTTACAAACACATTTCTTACCGAAACTAGATTGGGATATTCCAGACGCAAAGTGGGCATATGCTGTAATGGGAAAGATCTGACATTAAACACTAAAAGGAAGCTATGTGGGAGAATGCTTGGCAATGTGTGCATTCAAGTTACAGAGTTACACTGATGTGTGTATGCAGCAGTTTGAGAACGGCTTTCTGTGGAGAATCTCAAAACTGACCATTCCAAGCAAAATCCCGTGTTGTACGAAATAGTAGTAATACTGCCTGTAAAACACAGAAGAAACGTATCTGTGAAACTGCTATGGTGTGTGTTCATTGATCAACTAAGAGAGTTGAGTCTTTGTTTCAATTCGGCAGCTTAGAAACACATTTCTTAAAGAAGCTAGATTGGGACATTCCAGACGGAGAGTGTGCATATGCTGTAATGGGAAAGATCTCACCCTAAACACTAAAAGGAAGCTATCTGGGAGAAAGCCTGACAATGTGTGCATTCAACTTCGAGAGTTACACTGATATGTGTATGCAGCAGCTTGAGAACGCTTTCTGTGGAGAATCTCAAAACGGACGTTTCCAAGCAAAATCCCGTGTTGTACGAAATAGCAGTAAAGGCTGCCTCTAAAACACAGAAGAAACGTATCTGTGAAACTGCTATGTGTGTGTGTTCATTCATCTAAGAGAGCTGAATCTTTGTTTGGATTCAGCAGCTTAGAAACACATTTCTTACAGAAGCTAGATTGGGACATTCCAGACGGAGAGTGGGCATATGCTGTAATGGGAACGATCTCACGTTAAACACTAAAAGGAAGCTATCTGGGAGAAGGCCTGACAATGTGTGCATTCAACTTAGAGAGTTACACTGATGTGTTTATGCAGCAGTTTGAGAACACTTTCTGTGGAGAATCTCAAAACTGACGTTTCTAAGCAAAATCCCGTGTTATACAAAATAACAAATAAGATTGCCTCTAAAACACAGAAGAAACGTATCTGTGAAACTGCTATGGTGTGTGTTCGTTCAACTAAGAGGGTGGAATCTTTGCTTCGATTCAGTAGCTTAGAAACACATTTCCTACAGAAGCTAGATTGGGATATTCCACACTAAAGAGGGCATATGTTGTAATGGGAAAAAAACTGACATTAAACACTAAAAGGAAGCTATATCGGAGAAGGCTTGACAATGTGTGCATTCAACTTATAGAGTTACACTGATGTGTGTATGCAGCAGTTTGAGAACACTTTCTGTGGAGAATCTCAAAACTGACATCTCCAGGCAAAATCCCGTGTTGTACCAAATAGCAATAGGATTGCCTGTAAAACACAGAAGAAACGTATGTGTGAAACTGCTGTGTTGTGTGTTCGTTCAACTAAGAGTGTTGAATCTTTTTTTAGATTTGGCAGCTTAGAAACACATTTCTTACAGGAGCTAGATTGGGACATTCTAGACGGAAAGTGGGCATATGTCGTAATGGGAAAGATCTCACCTTAAACAATAAAAGGAAGCTATTTGGGAGAAGATGCACAACGATGTGTGCACTCAACTTAGAGAGTTTCCATGATGTGTGTATGCAGCAGTTTGAGAACGCTTTCTGTGGAGAATCTCTAAACTGACGTGTCCAAGCAAAATCCCGTGTTGTACGAAATAGCAGTAAAACTGCCTTGTAAAGCACAGAAGAAATGTATCTGTGAAACTGCTATGGTGTGTGTTCGTTCAACTAAGAGAGTTGAATCTTGGTTTCAATTCTAGCAGCTTAGAAACACATTTCTTAAAGAATCTAGAGTGGGATATTCCAGACGGAAAGTGGGCATATGCTGTAATGGGAAAGATCTCACCTTAAACACTAAAAGGAAGCTATCTGGGAGAATGCCTGACAATGTGTGCATTCAACTTAGAGAGTTACACATGATGTGTGTATGCAGCAGTTTGAGAATGCTTTCTGTGGAGAATCTGAGATCTGACGTTTCCAAGCAAAATCCCGTGTTGTACGAAATAGCAGTAAAACTACCTCAAAAGCACACAAGAAATGTATCTGTTAAAGTGCTATGGTGTGTGTTCATTCAACTAAGGGAGTTGAATCTTTCTTTCCATTCGGCAGCTTAGAAACACATTTCTTACAGAAGCTAGATTGGGATATTCCAGACTAAAGTGGGCGTACGCTGTAATGGGAATATCTCACCTTAAACAATAAAAGGAAGCTATCTGGGAGAATGCCTGACAATGTGTGCATTTAACTTAGAGAGTTTACTTGATGTGTGTATGCTGCAGTTTCAGAACACTTTCTGTGGAGAATCTCTAAATTGACGTGTCCAAGCAAAATCCCATGTTGCACGAAATAGCACTAAAACTGCCTGTAAGGCACAGAAGAAACCTATCTGTGAAACTGCTATGGTGTGTGTTCATTCAACTAATAGAGTTGAATCTTTGTTTCAATTCAGCAGCTTGGAAACATATTTCTTACAGAATTTACATTGGGACATTCCAGATGGAAAGTGGGCATATGCTGTAATGGGAAAGATCTGACCTTAAACACTAAAAGGAAGCTATCCGGGAGAATGGTTGGCAATGTGTGCATTCATCTTAGAGAGTTACGTTGATGTGTGTATGCAGCAGTTCTAGAACGTTTTCTGTTGCGAATCTTTAAACTTACATGTCCCACCAAAATCACGTATTATACGAAATAGCACTAAAATTGCCCCTAAGGCACAGAAGAAACGTATCTGTGAAACTGCTATGGTGTGTGTTCGTTCAACTAATAGAGTTGAATCTTTGTTTGGATTCAGCAGCTTAGAAACACATTTCTTACAGAATTTACATTGGGACATTCCAGACGGAATGTGGGCATAGGGTGTAATGGGAAAAAAATCTGACCTTAAACACTAAATGTAAGCTATCTGGGAGAATGCTTCACAGTGTGTGCCTTGAACAAAGAAAGTTACACTGATGAGTGTATGCAGCAATTTGAGAACACTTTCTCTTGTAGAATCTCAAATCTGACTTTTTTCAAGCAGAATCCCGTGTTGTACGAAATAGCACTAAGACTTCCTGTAAAACACAGAAGAAATGTATCTGTGAAATTGCTGTGTTGTGTGTTCGTTCAGCTAAGGGAGTTGAAGCTTTGTTTCAACTCAGCAGCTTAGAAACACATTTCTTACAGAAGCAAGATTGGGACATTCCAGACAGAAAGCAGGCAAATGCTGTAATGGGAAAGATCTGACATTAAACACTAAAAGGAAAGTATCTGGGAGAATGCATGAGAATGTGAGCATTCAACTTAGAGAGTTTCTCTGATGTGTGTATGCAGCAGTTTTAGAACGCTTTCTGTGGAGGATCTCAAAATTGACGTTTCCAAGCAAAATCCTGTGTTGTAAGAAATAGCACCAAGAGTGACTGTAAAACACACAAGAAACGTATCTGTGTAACTGCTATTTTGTGTGCTCGTTCAACCAAGAGACTTGAATCTGTGTTTCAATTCAGCGGCTTCGAAACACATTTCTTACCGAAGCTAGATTGGGATATTCCCGACGGAAAGTGGGCATATGCTGTAATGGGAAAGATCTGATCTTAAACACTAAAAGGAAGCTATCTGGGAGAATGCTTGGCAATGTGTGCATTCAACGTAGAGAGTTACACTGATGTGTGTATGCAGCATTTTGAGAACGCTTTCTGTGGAGAATCTCAAAATTGACCATTCCAAGCAAAATCCAGTGTTGTACGAAATAGTAATAAAACTGCCTGTGAAACACAGAAGAAACGTATTTGTGAAACTGCTATGGTGTGTATTCATTCATTCAACTAAGGGAGTTCAGTCTTTGTTTCAATTCAGCAGATTAGAAACACATTTCTTACAGAAACTAGATTGGGACATTCCAGACGGAAAGTGGGCATATGCTGTAATGGGAAAATCTGACCCTAAACACTAAAAGGAAGCTATCTGGGAGAATACCTGACAATGTGTGCATTCATCTTCGAGAGTTACGCTGATATGTGTATGCAGCAGTTTTAGAACGCTTCCTGTGGAGAATCTCTAAAGTGACGTTTCCAAGCAAAATCCCGTGTTGTACGAGATAGCTGTAAAGGTGACTCTAAAACACAGAAGAAACGTATCTGTGAAACTGATATGTTGTGTGTTCATTCATGTGAGAGAGCTGAATCTTTGTTTGGATTCAGCAGCTTAGAAACACATTGCTTACAGAAGCTAGATTGGGACATTCCAGACGGAAAGTGGGCATATGTTGTAAGGGGAACGCTCTGACATTAAACACTAAAAGGAAGCTATCTGGGAGAATGCTTGACAATGTGTGCATTCAATTTAGAGAGTTACACTGATGTGTGTATGCAGCAGTTGGAGAACACTTTCTGAGGAGAATCTCCAAATTGAAGTTTCCAAGCAAAATCCCGTGTTGTATAAAATAACAGTAAAACTGCCTCTAAAACACAGAAGAAACGCATCTGTGAAACTGCTATGGTGTGTGTTCCTTCACCTAGTAGCGTGGAATCTTTGCTTCAATTCAGTAGCTTAGAAACACATTGCCTACAGAAGCTAGATTAGGATATTCCAGACGGAATGTGGGCATATGTTGTAATGGGAAAGATCTGACATTAAACACTAAAAGGAAGCTATATGGTAGAATGCTAGACAATGTGTGCATTCAACTTAGACAGTTACACTGACGTGTGTATGCAACAGTTGGAGAACGCTTTCTGTGGAGAATCCCAAAACTGACATCTCCAGGCAAAATCCCGTGTTGTACGAAATAGCAGTAAGACTGCCTGTAAAACACAGAAGAAATGTACCTGTGAAATTGCTGTGTTGTGTGTTCGTTCAACTAAGACAGTGGAATCTTTTTTTGATTCAGCAACTTAGAAACTCATTTCTTACAGAAGCTAGATTGGGACATTCCAGACGGAAAGTGGGCATATGTTGTAATGGGAAATATCTGACCTTTAACACTGAAAGGAAGCTATTTGGGAGAATGCACAACGATGTGTGCACTCAACTTAGAGAGTTTCCTTGATGTGTGTATGCTGCAGTTAAAGAATGCTTTCTGTGGAGAATCTCTAAACTGACGTGTCCAAGCAAAATCCCGTGTTGTACGAAATAGCAGTAAAACTGCCTCTAAGACACAAAAGAAATGTACCTGTGAAAGTGATATGGTGTGTGTTCGTTCAACTAATAGAGTTGAATCTTTGTTTCAATTCAGCAGCTTGGAAACACATTTCTTACAGAATTTAGAGTGGGACATTCCAGACGGAAAGTGGGCATATGTTGTAATGGGAAAGATCTGACATTAAACACTGAAAGCAAGCTATCTGGGAGAATGCTTGACAATGTGTGCATTCATCTTAGAGAGTTACACTGATGTGTGTATGCAGCAGTTTGAGAATGCTTTCTGTGGAGAATGTGAAATCTGACGTTTCCCAGCAAAATCCCGTATTGTACGAAAAAGCAGTAAAACTAACTCTAAAACGCACAAGAAATGTATCTGTTAAAGTGCTATGATGTGTGTTCATTCAACTAAGGGAGTTGAATCTTTGCTTCGATTCAGCAGCTTCGAAACACATTTCTTACAGAAGCTAGATTGGGATATTCCAGACTGAAAGTGGGCGTACGCTGTAATGAGAATATCTCACCTTAAACAATGAAAGGAAGCTATCTGGGAGAATGCCTGACAATGTGTGCATTTAACTTAGAGAGTTTACTTGATGTGTGTATGCTGCAGTTCCAGAACACTTTCTGTGGAGAATCTCTAAATTGAAGTGTCCAAGCAAAATCCCATGTTGCACGAAATAGCACTAAAACTGCCTGTAAGACACAGAAGAAACCTATCTGTGAAACTGCTATGGTGTGTGTTCATTCAACTAATAGAGTTGAATCTTTGTTTCAATTCAGCAGCTTGGAAACATATTTCTTACAGAATTTACATTGGGACATTCCAGATGGAAAGTGGGCATATGCTGTAATGGGAAAAATCTGACCTTAAACACTAAAAGGAAGCTATCCGGGAGAATGGTTGGCAATGTGTGCATTCATCTTAGAGAGTTACGTTGATGTGTGTATGCAGCAATTCTAGAACGTTTTCTGTTGCGAATCTTTAAACTTACATGTCCCACCAAAATCACGTATTATACGAAATAGCACTAAAATTGCCCCTAAGGCACAGAAGAAACGTATCTGTGAAACTGCTATGGTGTGTGTTCGTTCAACTAATAGAGTTGAATCTTTGTTTGGATTCAGCAGCTTAGAAACACATTTCTTACAGAATTTACATTGGGACATTCCAGACGGAATGTGGGCATAGGGTGTAATGGGAAAAAAATCTGACCTTAAACAGTAAATGTAAGCTATCTGGGAGAATGCTTCACAGTGTGTGCCTTGAACAAAGAAAGTTACACTGATGAGTGTATGCAGCAATTTGAGAACACTTTCTCTTTTACAATCTCAAATTTTATTTTGTCAAGCAGAATCCCGTGTTGTACGAAATAGCACCAAGACTTCCTGTAAAACACAGAAGAAATGTATCTGTGAAATTGCTGTGTTGTGTGTTCGTTCAGCTAAGGGAGTTGAAGCTTTGTTTCAACTCAGCAGCTTAGAAACACATTTCTTACAGAAGCAAGATTGGGACATTCCAGACAGAAAGCAGGCAAATGCTGTAATGGGAAAGATCTGACATTAAACACTAAAAGGAAAGTATCTGGGAGAATGCATGAGAATGTGAGCATTCAACTTAGAGAGTTTCTTTGATGTGTGTATGCAGCAGTTTTAGAACGCTTTCTGTGGAGGATCTCAAAATTGACGTTTCCAAGCAAAATCCTGTGTTGTAAGAAATAGCACCAAGAGTGACTGTAAAACACACAAGAAACGTATCTGTGTAACTGCTATTTTGTGTGCTCGTTCAACCAAGAGACTTGAATCTGTGTTTCGATTCAGCGGCTTCGAAACACATTTCTTACCGAAGCTAGATTGGGATATTCCCGACGGAAAGTGGGCATATGCTGTAATGGGAAAGATCTGATCTTAAACACTAAAAGGAAGCTATCTGGGAGAATGCTTGGCAATGTGTGCATTCAACGTAGAGAGTTACACTGATGTGTGTATGCAGCATTTTGAGAACGCTTTCTGTGGAGAATCTCAAAATTGACCATTCCAAGCAAAATCCAGTGTTGTACGAAATAGTAATAAAACTGCCTGTGAAACACAGAAGAAACGTATTTGTGAAACTGCTATGGTGTGTATTCATTCATTCAACTAAGGGAGTTCAGTCTTTGTTTCAATTCAGCAGATTAGAAACACATTTCTTACAGAAACTAGATTGGGACATTCCAGACGGAAAGTGGGCATATGCTGTAATGGGAAAATCTGACCCTAAACACTAAAAGGAAGCTATCTGGGAGAATACCTGACAATGTGTGCATTCATCTTCGAGAGTTACGCTGATATGTGTATGCAGCAGTTTTAGAACGCTTCCTGTGGAGAATCTCTAAAGTGACGTTTCCAAGCAAAATCCCGTGTTGTACGAGATAGCTGTAAAGGTGACACTAAAACACAGAAGAAACGTATCTGTGAAACTGATATGTTGTGTGTTCATTCATGTGAGAGAGCTGAATCTTTGTTTGGATTCAGCAGCTTAGAAACACATTGCTTACAGAAGCTAGATTGGGACATTCCAGACGGAAAGTGGGCATATGTTGTAAGGGGAACGCTCTGACATTAAACACTAAAAGGAAGCTATCTGGGAGAATGCTTGACAATGTGTGCATTCAATTTAGAGAGTTACACTGATGTGTGTATGCAGCAGTTGGAGAACACTTTCTGAGGAGAATCTCCAAATTGAAGTTTCCAAGCAAAATCCCGTGTTGTATAAAATAACAGTAAAACTGCCTCTAAAACACAGAAGAAACGCATCTGTGAAACTGCTATGGTGTGTGTTCCTTCACCTAGTAGCGTGGAATCTTTGCTTCAATTCAGTAGCTCAGAAACACATTGCCTACAGAAGCTAGATTAGGATATTCCAGACGGAATGTGGGCATATGTTGTAATGGGAAAGATCTGACATTAAACACTAAAAGGAAGCTATATGGTAGAATGCTAGACAATGTGTGCATTCAACTTAGACAGTTACACTGACGTGTGTATGCAACAGTTGGAGAACGCTTCCTGTGGAGAATCCCAAAACTGACATCTCCAGGCAAAATCCCGTGTTGTACGAAATAGCAGTAAGACTGCCTGTAAAACACAGAAGAAATGTACCTGTGAAATTGCTGTGTTGTGTGTTCGTTCAACTAAGACAGTGGAATCTTTTTTTGATTCAGCAACTTAGAAACTCATTTCTTACAGAAGCTAGATTGGGACATTCCAGACGGAAAGTGGGCATATGTTGTAATGGGAATATCTGACCTTTAACACTGAAAGGAAGCTATTTGGGAGAATGCACAACGATGTGTGCACTCAACTTAGAGAGTTTCCTTGATGTGTGTATGCTGCAGTTAAAGAATGCCTTCTGTGGAGAATCTCTAAACTGACGTGTCCAAGCAAAATCCCGTGTTGTACGAAATAGCAGTAAAACTGCCTCTAAGACACAAAAGAAATGTACCTGTGAAAGTGATATGGTGTGTGTTCGTTCAACTAATAGAGTTGAATCTTTGTTTCAATTCAGCAGCTTGGAAACACATTTCTTACAGAATTTACAGTGGGACATTCCAGACGGAAAGTGGGCATATGTTGTAATGGGAAAGATCTGACATTAAACACTGAAAGCAAGCTATCTGGGAGAATGCTTGACAATGTGTGCATTCATCTTAGAGAGTTACACTGATGTGTGTATGCAGCAGTTTGAGAATGCTTTCTGTGGAGAATGTGAAATCTGACGTTTCCCAGCAAAATCCCGTATTGTACGAAAAGCAGTAAAACTAACTCTAAAACGCACAAGAAATGTATCTGTTAAAGTGCTATGATGTGTGTTCATTCAACTAAGGGAGTTGAATCTTTGCTTCGATTCAGCAGCTTCGAAACACATTTCTTACAGAAGCTAGATTGGGATATTCCAGACTGAAAGTGGGCGTACGCTGTAATGAGAATATCTCACCTTAAACAATGAAAGGAAGCTATCTGGGAGAATGCCTGACAATGTGTGCATTTAACTTAGAGAGTTTACTTGATGTGTGTATGCTGCAGTTCCAGAACACTTTCTGTGGAGAATCTCTAAATTGAAGTGTCCAAGCAAAATCCCATGTTGCACGAAATAGCACTAAAACTGCCTGTAAGACACAGAAGAAACCTATCTGTGAAACTGCTATGGTGTGTGTTCATTCAACTAATAGAGTTGAATCTTTGTTTCAATTCAGCAGCTTGGAAACATATTTCTTACAGAATTTACATTGGGACATTCCAGATGGAAAGTGGGCATATGCTGTAATGGGAAAAATCTGACCTTAAACACTAAAAGGAAGCTATCCGGGAGAATGGTTGGCAATGTGTGCATTCATCTTAGAGAGTTACGTTGATGTGTGTATGCAGCAATTCTAGAACGTTTTCTGTTGCGAATCTTTAAACTTACATGTCCCACCAAAATCACGTATTATACGAAATAGCACTAAAATTGCCCCTAAGGCACAGAAGAAACGTATCTGTGAAACTGCTATGGTGTGTGTTCGTTCAACTAATAGAGTTGAATCTTTGTTTGGATTCAGCAGCTTAGAAACACATTTCTTACAGAATTTACATTGGGACATTCCAGACGGAATGTGGGCATAGGGTGTAATGGGAAAAAAATCTGACCTTAAACAGTAAATGTAAGCTATCTGGGAGAATGCTTCACAGTGTGTGCCTTGAACAAAGAAAGTTACACTGATGAGTGTATGCAGCAATTTGAGAACACTTTCTCTTTTACAATCTCAAATTTTATTTTGTCAAGCAGAATCCCGTGTTGTACGAAATAGCACCAAGACTTCCTGTAAAACACAGAAGAAATGTATCTGTGAAATTGCTGTGTTGTGTGTTCGTTCAGCTAAGGGAGTTGAAGCTTTGTTTCAACTCAGCAGCTTAGAAACACATTTCTTACAGAAGCAAGATTGGGACATTCCAGACAGAAAGCAGGCAAATGCTGTAATGGGAAAGATCTGACATTAAACACTAAAAGGAAAGTATCTGGGAGAATGCATGAGAATGTGAGCATTCAACTTAGAGAGTTTCTTTGATGTGTGTATGCAGCAGTTTTAGAACGCTTTCTGTGGAGGATCTCAAAATTGACGTTTCCAAGCAAAATCCTGTGTTGTAAGAAATAGCACCAAGAGTGACTGTAAAACACACAAGAAACGTATCTGTGTAACTGCTATTTTGTGTGCTCGTTCAACCAAGAGACTTGAATCTGTGTTTCGATTCAGCGGCTTCGAAACACATTTCTTACCGAAGCTAGATTGGGATATTCCCGACGGAAAGTGGGCATATGCTGTAATGGGAAAGATCTGATCTTAAACACTAAAAGGAAGCTATCTGGGAGAATGCTTGGCAATGTGTGCATTCAACGTAGAGAGTTACACTGATGTGTGTATGCAGCATTTTGAGAACGCTTTCTGTGGAGAATCTCAAAATTGACCATTCCAAGCAAAATCCAGTGTTGTACGAAATAGTAATAAAACTGCCTGTGAAACACAGAAGAAACGTATTTGTGAAACTGCTATGGTGTGTATTCATTCATTCAACTAAGGGAGTTCAGTCTTTGTTTCAATTCAGCAGATTAGAAACACATTTCTTACAGAAACTAGATTGGGACATTCCAGACGGAAAGTGGGCATATGCTGTAATGGGAAAATCTGACCCTAAACACTAAAAGGAAGCTATCTGGGAGAATACCTGACAATGTGTGCATTCATCTTCGAGAGTTACGCTGATATGTGTATGCAGCAGTTTTAGAACGCTTCCTGTGGAGAATCTCTAAAGTGACGTTTCCAAGCAAAATCCCGTGTTGTACGAGATAGCTGTAAAGGTGACACTAAAACACAGAAGAAACGTATCTGTGAAACTGATATGTTGTGTGTTCATTCATGTGAGAGAGCTGAATCTTTGTTTGGATTCAGCAGCTTAGAAACACATTGCTTACAGAAGCTAGATTGGGACATTCCAGACGGAAAGTGGGCATATGTTGTAAGGGGAACGCTCTGACATTAAACACTAAAAGGAAGCTATCTGGGAGAATGCTTGACAATGTGTGCATTCAATTTAGAGAGTTACACTGATGTGTGTATGCAGCAGTTGGAGAACACTTTCTGAGGAGAATCTCCAAATTGAAGTTTCCAAGCAAAATCCCGTGTTGTATAAAATAACAGTAAAACTGCCTCTAAAACACAGAAGAAACGCATCTGTGAAACTGCTATGGTGTGTGTTCCTTCACCTAGTAGCGTGGAATCTTTGCTTCAATTCAGTAGCTCAGAAACACATTGCCTACAGAAGCTAGATTAGGATATTCCAGACGGAATGTGGGCATATGTTGTAATGGGAAAGATCTGACATTAAACACTAAAAGGAAGCTATATGGTAGAATGCTAGACAATGTGTGCATTCAACTTAGACAGTTACACTGACGTGTGTATGCAACAGTTGGAGAACGCTTCCTGTGGAGAATCCCAAAACTGACATCTCCAGGCAAAATCCCGTGTTGTACGAAATAGCAGTAAGACTGCCTGTAAAACACAGAAGAAATGTACCTGTGAAATTGCTGTGTTGTGTGTTCGTTCAACTAAGACAGTGGAATCTTTTTTTGATTCAGCAACTTAGAAACTCATTTCTTACAGAAGCTAGATTGGGACATTCCAGACGGAAAGTGGGCATATGTTGTAATGGGAATATCTGACCTTTAACACTGAAAGGAAGCTATTTGGGAGAATGCACAACGATGTGTGCACTCAACTTAGAGAGTTTCCTTGATGTGTGTATGCTGCAGTTAAAGAATGCTTTCTGTGGAGAATCTCTAAACTGACGTGTCCAAGCAAAATCCCGTGTTGTACGAAATAGCAGTAAAACTGCCTCTAAGACACAAAAGAAATGTACCTGTGAAAGTGATATGGTGTGTGTTCGTTCAACTAATAGAGTTGAATCTTTGTTTCAATTCAGCAGCTTGGAAACACATTTCTTACAGAATTTACAGTGGGACATTCCAGACGGAAAGTGGGCATATGTTGTAATGGGAAAGATCTGACATTAAACACTGAAAGCAAGCTATCTGGGAGAATGCTTGACAATGTGTGCATTCATCTTAGAGAGTTACACTGATGTGTGTATGCAGCAGTTTGAGAATGCTTTCTGTGGAGAATGTGAAATCTGACGTTTCCCAGCAAAATCCCGTATTGTACGAAAAGCAGTAAAACTAACTCTAAAACGCACAAGAAATGTATCTGTTAAAGTGCTATGATGTGTGTTCATTCAACTAAGGGAGTTGAATCTTTGCTTCGATTCAGCAGCTTCGAAACACATTTCTTACAGAAGCTAGATTGGGATATTCCAGACTGAAAGTGGGCGTACGCTGTAATGAGAATATCTCACCTTAAACAATGAAAGGAAGCTATCTGGGAGAATGCCTGACAATGTGTGCATTTAACTTAGAGAGTTTACTTGATGTGTGTATGCTGCAGTTCCAGAACACTTTCTGTGGAGAATCTCTAAATTGAAGTGTCCAAGCAAAATCCCATGTTGCACGAAATAGCACTAAAACTGCCTGTAAGACACAGAAGAAACCTATCTGTGAAACTGCTATGGTGTGTGTTCATTCAACTAATAGAGTTGAATCTTTGTTTCAATTCAGCAGCTTGGAAACATATTTCTTACAGAATTTACATTGGGACATTCCAGATGGAAAGTGGGCATATGCTGTAATGGGAAAAATCTGACCTTAAACACTAAAAGGAAGCTATCCGGGAGAATGGTTGGCAATGTGTGCATTCATCTTAGAGAGTTACGTTGATGTGTGTATGCAGCAATTCTAGAACGTTTTCTGTTGCGAATCTTTAAACTTACATGTCCCACCAAAATCACGTATTATACGAAATAGCACTAAAATTGCCCCTAAGGCACAGAAGAAACGTATCTGTGAAACTGCTATGGTGTGTGTTCGTTCAACTAATAGAGTTGAATCTTTGTTTGGATTCAGCAGCTTAGAAACACATTTCTTACAGAATTTACATTGGGACATTCCAGACGGAATGTGGGCATAGGGTGTAATGGGAAAAAAATCTGACCTTAAACAGTAAATGTAAGCTATCTGGGAGAATGCTTCACAGTGTGTGCCTTGAACAAAGAAAGTTACACTGATGAGTGTATGCAGCAATTTGAGAACACTTTCTCTTTTACAATCTCAAATTTTATTTTGTCAAGCAGAATCCCGTGTTGTACGAAATAGCACCAAGACTTCCTGTAAAACACAGAAGAAATGTATCTGTGAAATTGCTGTGTTGTGTGTTCGTTCAGCTAAGGGAGTTGAAGCTTTGTTTCAACTCAGCAGCTTAGAAACACATTTCTTACAGAAGCAAGATTGGGACATTCCAGACAGAAAGCAGGCAAATGCTGTAATGGGAAAGATCTGACATTAAACACTAAAAGGAAAGTATCTGGGAGAATGCATGAGAATGTGAGCATTCAACTTAGAGAGTTTCTTTGATGTGTGTATGCAGCAGTTTTAGAACGCTTTCTGTGGAGGATCTCAAAATTGACGTTTCCAAGCAAAATCCTGTGTTGTAAGAAATAGCACCAAGAGTGACTGTAAAACACACAAGAAACGTATCTGTGTAACTGCTATTTTGTGTGCTCGTTCAACCAAGAGACTTGAATCTGTGTTTCGATTCAGCGGCTTCGAAACACATTTCTTACCGAAGCTAGATTGGGATATTCCCGACGGAAAGTGGGCATATGCTGTAATGGGAAAGATCTGATCTTAAACACTAAAAGGAAGCTATCTGGGAGAATGCTTGGCAATGTGTGCATTCAACGTAGAGAGTTACACTGATGTGTGTATGCAGCATTTTGAGAACGCTTTCTGTGGAGAATCTCAAAATTGACCATTCCAAGCAAAATCCAGTGTTGTACGAAATAGTAATAAAACTGCCTGTGAAAACAGAAGAAACGTATTTGTGAAACTGCTATGGTGTGTATTCATTCATTCAACTAAGGGAGTTCAGTCTTTGTTTCAATTCAGCAGATTAGAAACACATTTCTTACAGAAACTAGATTGGGACATTCCAGACGGAAAGTGGGCATATGCTGTAATGGGAAAATCTGACCCTAAACACTAAAAGGAAGCTATCTGGGAGAATACCTGACAATGTGTGCATTCATCTTCGAGAGTTACGCTGATATGTGTATGCAGCAGTTTTAGAACGCTTCCTGTGGAGAATCTCTAAAGTGACGTTTCCAAGCAAAATCCCGTGTTGTACGAGATAGCTGTAAAGGTGACACTAAAACACAGAAGAAACGTATCTGTGAAACTGATATGTTGTGTGTTCATTCATGTGAGAGAGCTGAATCTTTGTTTGGATTCAGCAGCTTAGAAACACATTGCTTACAGAAGCTAGATTGGGACATTCCAGACGGAAAGTGGGCATATGTTGTAAGGGGAACGCTCTGACATTAAACACTAAAAGGAAGCTATCTGGGAGAATGCTTGACAATGTGTGCATTCAATTTAGAGAGTTACACTGATGTGTGTATGCAGCAGTTGGAGAACACTTTCTGAGGAGAATCTCCAAATTGAAGTTTCCAAGCAAAATCCCGTGTTGTATAAAATAACAGTAAAACTGCCTCTAAAACACAGAAGAAACGCATCTGTGAAACTGCTATGGTGTGTGTTCCTTCACCTAGTAGCGTGGAATCTTTGCTTCAATTCAGTAGCTCAGAAACACATTGCCTACAGAAGCTAGATTAGGATATTCCAGACGGAATGTGGGCATATGTTGTAATGGGAAAGATCTGACATTAAACACTAAAAGGAAGCTATATGGTAGAATGCTAGACAATGTGTGCATTCAACTTAGACAGTTACACTGACGTGTGTATGCAACAGTTGGAGAACGCTTCCTGTGGAGAATCCCAAAACTGACATCTCCAGGCAAAATCCCGTGTTGTACGAAATAGCAGTAAGACTGCCTGTAAAACACAGAAGAAATGTACCTGTGAAATTGCTGTGTTGTGTGTTCGTTCAACTAAGACAGTGGAATCTTTTTTGATTCAGCAACTTAGAAACTCATTTCTTACAGAAGCTAGATTGGGACATTCCAGACGGAAAGTGGGCATATGTTGTAATGGGAATATCTGACCTTTAACACTGAAAGGAAGCTATTTGGGAGAATGCACAACGATGTGTGCACTCAACTTAGAGAGTTTCCTTGATGTGTGTATGCTGCAGTTAAAGAATGCCTTCTGTGGAGAATCTCTAAACTGACGTGTCCAAGCAAAATCCCGTGTTGTACGAAATAGCAGTAAAACTGCCTCTAAGACACAAAAGAAATGTACCTGTGAAAGTGATATGGTGTGTGTTCGTTCAACTAATAGAGTTGAATCTTTGTTTCAATTCAGCAGCTTGGAAACACATTTCTTACAGAATTTACAGTGGGACATTCCAGACGGAAAGTGGGCATATGTTGTAATGGGAAAGATCTGACATTAAACACTGAAAGCAAGCTATCTGGGAGAATGCTTGACAATGTGTGCATTCATCTTAGAGAGTTACACTGATGTGTGTATGCAGCAGTTTGAGAATGCTTTCTGTGGAGAATGTGAAATCTGACGTTTCCCAGCAAAATCCCGTATTGTACGAAAAGCAGTAAAACTAACTCTAAAACGCACAAGAAATGTATCTGTTAAAGTGCTATGATGTGTGTTCATTCAACTAAGGGAGTTGAATCTTTGCTTCGATTCAGCAGCTTCGAAACACATTTCTTACAGAAGCTAGATTGGGATATTCCAGAC
>JAZHEH010001798.1:0-21431 GCA_036589455.1 Ateles fusciceps | reverse complement strand
ACCAGCCTGACCAACATGGTGAAACCCTGTCTTATTAAAAAAAAAAAAAGAAAAGAAAACAAAAAACTACATGTATATCTTCCTACCTAATGATCAAGCCTTTTGTCTCCCAGGATACTGACCTACGAGAAATACAGCCATGTCCACAAAAAGACTTGCACTAGAATGTTCATAGCAGCTTCATTCATAGTCGCCAAAAAAACAGGTAACAGCTTAGATGTCCATCAATGGGAGAATAAATGAAAAAACTGTGGTACATTCACACAGTCAAATACTACTCAGCAATAAAACAAAGTAACTGGATACGGTACAATGACATGAATAAATCTCAAAAAACATGTTGCCTAAAGAAGCTTTTAGGAAAAATCTGTATACTACTATGATTCTGTTTACACAGGATTCTAGAATAGCAAAATTAATGTATGGTGAATAAAGAAGAAACAATGGTTCCTCCGGCAGCATGGGTGAAGACTGACTGTGAAAGGGCATGAGGAAATCTTCTGGAATAACAGTAATGTTTCTAATTCTGATAGGGATATTAGCAGATATATGCATCTGTCAAAATTCATCAAATGGCACAATTAAGATTTATGCATTGTATTGTACATAAATTTTACTTTTTTAAAAAGTAAACAATGACTTGTTGGAAACTTGAAAAAAATAAACATTGAACTATACTAAATTATTTTTTTTTTAGGAGTAAACTTTGCAACTTACGGTATTTTATTTATTTATTTATTATTTTTTGAGACAGAGTCTCACTCTTTTTCACAGGCGCCAGGCTGGAATCCAGTGGCGCTATCTCGGCTCACTGCAACCTCCTCCTCCGGCTTCAAGCAATTCTCCTGCCTCAGTCTTCCGAGTAGCTGGGACTATAGGCGCACACCACTATGACCAGCTAATTCTGTGATCCACCTGCCTTGGCCTCGCAAAGTGCTGGTATTACAGGCGTAAGCCACCACACCCAGCTAATTTTTAAAAATTTTTAAATTAGCCAGGCATGGTGGCATGCACCTATAGTCTTAGCCACTCCAGAGGCTAAAGGAAGAGGCTCACTTAGTTCTAGGCTGCAGTGAGCATGAGACTGTGCCACTGCACTCCAGCCTGGGTGACAGAATGAGACTCCAAAAACAATTACAACAAAAAAAATTTACAAAAGGGGATCTAATTAAACTAAAGAGCTTCTTCACAGCAAAAGAAACTGTCAACAGAGTAAACAGACAAAACTACAGAATGGGAGAAAATATTTGCAAACTATGCATCTGACAGAGGTCTAACATCCAGAATCTATAAGGAATGTAAAAAGTTCACGAGCAAAAAACAAACACTATTTAAAAGTGGACAAGGAATGAACACTTTTCAAAAGAAGACATACATGTACCCAACAAACAAATGAAAAAATATTCAACATCACTAATCATTAGAAAAATGAAAGTGAAAACCCCAATGAGATACTATCTCACACCAGTTAGAACACCTGTGTGTGTGTTGTTTTTTTAACAGGGTCTCACTCTGTTTCCCAAGCTTGAGTGCAGTGGGACAAACATAGTTCACTCTGCAATCTCCACTTCCTAGGCTTAAGCATTCCTCCTGCCTCAGCCTCTTGAGCAGCTGGGACCACAGGCATGCGCTACCACACCCAGCTAATTTTTTTATTTTTTTGTGGAGGGTCTGACTTTGTTGCCCAGGCTGCTCTCAAACTCCTAGGCTCTAGAGATCCTCTTGCCTCAGCTTCCCAAAGTGCTGGGATTACAAATGTGAGCCCCCACACCTAGCCACAATGGCTACTATTAAAAAGTCCAAAAATATCAGATGCTGGCAAGGTTGTGGCAAAAAAGGGAACACTTACACACTGCTAGCAAGAATCTAAGTTAGTTCATCCATTGTGAAAAGCAATTTGGTGATTTCTGAAAGAACTTAAAACAGACTTACCATTTGACCCAGCAATCCCATTATTGAGTATATATGCCCAAAAATATACAATATTCTACCATAAAGACATGTGTAGGTCGGGTGCAGTGGCTTATGCCTGTAATCTCAGCACTTTGGGAGGCAGAGGCAGGCAGATCACTTGAGGCCAGGAGTTCAAGACTAGCCTGACTAATATGGTAAAACCCTGTCTCTACTGAAAATACAAAAAAAATTAGCTGGGCATGGGGATAAGCACCTGTAATCCCAGCTGAGGTTGAGCACCTCAATCCCAGAGGTTGAGGCACAAGAACTGCTTGAACCTGGGAGGTGGAGGTTGCAGTGAGCCAAGATCATGCCACTGCATTCCAGCCTGAGCAACAGAGCAAGGCTCCGCCTAGAAAAAGAAAGACACATGTACATGTATGTTCATCACAACACTATTCACAATATCAAAGACATGGGACCAATCTAAATGCCCATCAACGGTAGACTGGATAAAGAAAATGTGGTATATATATGCCATGGAATACTATACAGCCATAAAAAAGGAATGAGATCATGTGTTTTGCAGCAACATGGATGGAACTCAAGGCCATTATCCCAAGTGAACTAACACAGGAACAGAAAACCAAATATTGCATGTTCTCACTTATAAGTGGGAGCTAAACATCAAGTACATACAGACACAAAGAAGGAAACAACAGACACCGGGGCCTCCTTGAGAATGGAGAGAGGGAGCAGGGTGAGTACTGAAAAACTACCTATTGGGTACTATGTTTATTACCTGGGTGATGAAATAATCTGTACACCAAACCCCTACAACACACAATTTATCTGTATAACAAACCTGCACATGTACCCCTGAATCTAAAAGTTAAAAATAAAATAAAATACTTCAAAAAATAAATTATGAATAGGGCCAGGCATGGTGGCCCATCCCTGTAATCCCAGCACTTTGGGAGGCGAGGCAGGAAGATACCAAGCCCATATGTTTGAGACCAGCCTGGGCAACATAAGGAGATCTTGTCTCTATAGAAATTTAAAAATTGGCCAGGTGCAGTGGCTCACACCTGTAATTCCAGCACTCTGGGAGGTTGAGGGGGCTGATCATCTGAAGTCAGGAGTTAAAAACCAGCCTGGCCAATATGGCGAAACCCCGTCTCTACTAAAAAATACAAAAATTAGCCAGGTATGGTGGCAGGTGCCTGTAATCCCAGTTACTCAGGAGGCTGAGGCAAGGAGAACTGGTTGAACCCAGGAGGTGGAGGTTGTAGTGAGCTGAGATCGGGCCACTGTACTCCAGCCTAGGTGACAGAGGGAGACTGTCTCAAAAAAAAAAAAAAAAAAAATTAAAAAATTAAAAATTAGCCAGGCATGGTGGTCCATGCCTGTAGTCCCAGCTACTCAGGGGGCTGAGGTGGGAGGACGGCTTGAACCCAGGAGACACAGGTTGCAGTGAGCCAATATCGTGCTGCTGCACTTCAGCTTGGGCAACAGAGTGAGACCTTGTCTCAAAATAAAATAAAAGTGATATATAGACAGTTTATATAGAAGTATCAAATTCTACTTATCAATGTGGATAAATAGATGTTGAGACTTGTAAATATAGAACTGTACAGATATAAACAAATAATATTGTATTTAATGTAAAATTTACATTCCAGATCTCAGGTGTAGTTAACTGTATCACTATATAAACATAATAATCAGCCAGGTGCGGTGGCTCATGCCTGTAAATCCCAGCACTTTGGGAGGCCGAGGCAGGTGGATCACAAGGTCAGGAAATCGAGACCATCCTGGCTAACACAGTGAAACCCCATCTGTATTAAAAATACAAAAATTTAGCCGGGTGTGGTGGCACACACCTGTAGTCTCTGCTACTCGGAGGCTGAGGCAGAAGAATCGCTTGAACCCAGGAGGCAGAGGTTGCAGTGAGCCAAGATCGCGCTACTGCACTCCAGCCTGGGTGACAGAGAAAGACTCCACCTAAGAAAAAAAAAAAAAAAAATCAGTATTTTGCCAGGTGCCATTGCTCAGACCTGTAATTCCAGCACTTTGGGAGGCAAATCACCTGAGGTCAGGAGTTTGAGTCCAACCTGGCCAACTTGGCAAAACCCAGTTTCTACTAAAAACACAAAAAGTAGCCAGGCATGGTGGTAGGCGTCTGTAATCCCAGCTACTCCAGAGGCTGATGCAGGAGAATCACTTAAACCCAGGAGGTAGAGGTTGCAGTGAGTTGAGATAGCATCACTGCACCCAAGCCTAGATGATGAGTGAAACTCCATCTCAAAAAAATATATATGGCTGATGCCCTTTGTGGCCTCAGCCCACCTGCACCCAGGTGAATTAAAAAATAAAAAATGTAAAAATAGAAAAAAAATATATATATATTTTTTACAAAGACATTAATGATATATTTTAAAATGTGATGTTGGCCGGGTGCGGTGGCTCACACCTGTAATCCCAGCACTTTGGGAGGCCAAGGTGGGCGGATCATGAGGTCAAGAGATAGAGACCATCCTGGCCAACATGGTGAAATCCCATCTCTACTAAAAACACAAAAATTAATTGGGCATGGTGGCACACACCTGTAGTACCAGTTACTCAGGAGGCTGAGGCAGGAGAATCGCTTGAACCCAGGAGGTGGAGGTTGCAGTGAGCTGAGATTGTGCCACTGCACTCCAGCCTGGCGACAAAGTGAGATTCCATCTTAAAAAAAAAAAAAAAGTAGGCCGGGCATGGTGGCTCACGCCTGTAATCCAAGCACTTTGGAGGCCAAGGCGGGCGGATCACCTGAGGCCAGGAGTTCAAGACCAGCCTGACCAACATGGTGAAACCCCGTCTTAAAAAAAATAAAAAATAAAATAAATAAATAAATAAAGTAGTAAAATTCTTGTAAAAATAAAATGATCACTGTTCCAAGTATTTTTAGTCATATTACATAAAAAAACAGTTGAAAATTATAAATAATTATGATATGGGCCAGGCACGGTGGCTCACGCTTATAGTCCCAGCACTCAGCACTTTGGGAGGCCAAGGCAGGCGGATCGCTTGAGCTCAGGAGTTCAAGACCAGCCTGGGCAACATGGTGAAACTCTATGTCTCTACAAAAAATACAAAAATTAGCAGAGCATGGTGGTGTACACCTGTAGTCCCAGCTACTTGGGAGGCTGAGGTGGGAGGATGGCATGACCCCAGAAGGTATAGATTACAGTGAGCCGAGAACACACCACTGCACTCCAGCCTTGGTGGCAGTCAGAACCCTGTCTCAAAAATAATAATTATAGTAATATTATTAATTACAATATATACCATATAATATTATTATATCATATACTAATAATTATTACTGTAATAATTATTATAATTGTATAAGGCAAGATACAGTGAAAGTCATGTCCTGGGGGACAAATAAGTAAAATAAAAGCTCAGGAAAGAGAGATGTATTTAACTTGGAATCTTCAAGGAATGTTTCAGTGAAGTAGACTCAAAATAGCCCCCAAAAGATTAGATCTATGTAAGTGTAAAGAAGGAAAAGTACCGTAGAAAATGGGAGAAACACATACTAAGACAGACACAAAGATAGGAAAAAGGATGGTGTATAGGGAAGAAATGGGCAAGGAAGAAAAGTGTTAGGTGTAACCTTAGAGGAGAATAACTCCCTGAAACACATTAAAATGAAATAAATTAAGCAGAAAGTTCATGTGAGGAATAATGGGAAAAGGGTTAAGGATTACAGTGACTAACTATAGAATAAGAGACTTCATCTGAGCCTTAGTTTTCTTTCATTAAGTAGACTCATCTGTGTGCTCCTTGGCCCCAGTCCCTTTCATCATTTGCGTAACCTCCATACATGTGATGTGGCCCATTATGATTAAATCCCCCAAATTCAAAGGCAACACCTATAACCTCTGGCAGGAAAACACTGCCCTATTCACATGGATCCTGGGTGTAGGTATTCAGTCCAAAAAACTTGGAATTTTGTCCCTGGGTAAAATGTGGTATTCCTATGCAAGTGGAGAAGAGGAAAGTTTTGCTGTTAATAAAGTAATTCTTAACCTTTTTGGACTTACAGACTTCTCTGAGACACTAATAAAAGGTCTTCATTATTACTTTGGAAGATACTGAGCATATATGCCATGTGCTGGGGGATAAAGTTAAGAATAGGACACAAAACACTGTTAAACAATTGTAGGTTGCCATCTCTGAATCATCCAAATTATGCTTTCCTTTTATCCCTGTTCATGTCCATTACAGCATTTATCATTATCTGATAATTTACAATCTGGTTAACCAAAATGTATTATACTGCTGCATAATAAACCAAATTTGGTGGCTTAAAACAATTCATTCTCTCTTAAGATTTTGTGGATTGACAAAGCTCAGCTCTGTAGTTCTCAATTTTCTCACACATGGTTGCAGTAAGATAGTAGGGGGGATGAAGTCATCTAAAGTCTGGACTGGACTTGATGTTCACAATGGCTGATTCTGGCCATTGAAGTTCAGCGGGGGCTATTGAATTGGAGTTACCTACACAAAGCCTCTCCCATGTGGCTTGAGCTTCTTGCAGCAGAGTGACTGGGTTTTAAGAGGGATTATCTCAAGAAAAATATTCCCAGACACCCAGACACAAGCTCTAGAGCTTTAAGGCCTAGCTTCAAAATTTCCAAAATCTGGCTAGGCATGGTGGCTCACGCCTATAATTTCAGCACTTTGGGAGGCCGAGGCAGGTAGATCATGAGGTCAGGAGTTCGAGACCAGTCTGGTTAAAATAGTGAAACCTCAACTCTACTAAAAATGCAAAAAATTAGCCTGGTGTCGTGGTGCGTGCCTGTAATCTCAACTACATGGGAGGCTGAAGCAGGAGAATCGTGTGAACCCAGGAGGCAGAGGATGCAGTGAGCCGAGATCATGCCATTGCACTCCAGCCTGGGCAACACTGCAAGACTCTGTCTCAAAAAAAAAAAAAAGTTCCAATATGTTATTTTTGCCATATTCTATTGCCCAGCCCAGATTTAAGGAAAAAGAGAATTAGACTCTATTTCTACACATGAAAAATAGCATGCATATACACAAAGAGAAGGAATTGATGATGTCCATTTTAGACCATCATAACTGTCCATGTATTTGTTTAATACCTGCCTTTCCAACTAGATCATTAACTCAAGACAGGAGCTGGGCTGAACACGATCATGCCACTAGTTTTGGAAGGCCACAGCAGGAGGATTGCTTGAGGCTAGGAGTTCTAGACCAGCCTGAGCAACATGGTGAGACTCCAGCACTACCAAAAAAAAAAAAAAAAAAAAAAATTTTAATTAGCTGGGCATGGTGGCATACACCTGTAGTCCTAGCTCCTCAGGAGGCTGAAGCAGGAGGATCACTTGAGCCAAGGAGTTTGAGGCTATAATGAACTACGATCACACTAAGGAACCGTATCTGCCCCTTTACAGTGCTGCATACATCATCACAGTGGCTAGAATGGAGTAAGCCCTCAATAAATGCAATAAATGTTTGCTCAACTATTTATTCAATAAAAATTTCAAAAATACATAAGAACTGCCAAAAATTGTGCAAGAATGAAAATTCTATAGTGCCTGCCTTCAAGAAATTTACTTTCTGGTGGTAGAAAGAGATAACCACAGCCTGAAAAAACTTAGGCTTCTTGATAAAATGAGATTACGGGACTAGAGAAACTATAATGCTTGTTGAATGTCTGAAACAGGCAACAGTGTTCTTATGTGTCACATCAAAAGGTAATAACAGGCAGGTATTTATACTATATATATATATATATATACGTATATATACGTGAGTGTATATATACAGATGTGTGTATATATACATCTATATGTAGATGTATATCTATATATAGATATGTATATATATCTATATATATACATGGCTCTCAGATGTGATCCATATATATGTGCAAAGGATCACATCTGAGAATCATCTAGAAAAGAATGAAAATAAAGATGCCTTTTGTTCAAATAGCAGGCAGCTGTCAAGTGAGCAAGAAAAGCACTAGTGGATCATAGCTGATCCTTCTGATACTACATCCTGTGTTAAGACAGAGATTAGCTAGTGAATTTTGCAAGAGTTCCTGGGATTAACTCAGAGACATGTGATGAAAGCAGTGTAAATTTAACCTACTACTAGAAAGAAGAATGTAATCAGAAAAACAAGTTAGAAGGCAATGAGTAATGAAGACTGAAATGAGGTGGCTGCAACAAGAATGAAGACTAAATCTGAGACATGTTTCAAAGGAGAAAGTGACAGAAAATGGGTGAATAACTAAATAGGGGTAGGATGGAAAAGAATGAGGTATGAGTCTGAAGAAACCTAAAGAGTTGCTATTTCATGTGGAACAAGGAAGAATCTATATTAGATATACTGAAATGAAAAGTAAATATGCTTCCTATGTTCTCTTAGAATTATGTGCTTAAGCTGTGGTGACAGTGTGGAGCTAGAGGTGTAGAAGGCAGCATAAACGCCAGGGCACCATGGCTCACACCTGTAATCCCAGCACTTTGGGAGGCCAAGGCGGGCGGATCATGAGGTCAGGAGATGGAGACCATCCTGGCTAACATGGTGAAATCCTGTCTCTACTATAAGTACAAAAAAATTAGCCCGGCATGATGGCACACATCTGTAGTCCCAGCTACTCGGGAAGCTGAGGCAGGAGAATCACTTGAACCCGGGAGGTAGAGGTTGCAATGAGCCAAGATCACACCACTGCACTCCAGCCTGAACAACAGAGTGAGACTTCACCTCAAAAAAAAAAGAATTCAGCATAAACAAATTTCTAGAGAAAAGATCACTTTTGCTTTTATTAGTCAATCTTTTAGTTCAAAACACATGTACACTTTATGTGTTAGGCTTGATAGTCCATTTTGTGATGTGTCATTATGAATATTCCCAATTTTGAGGATATGAAGACAATGTAACTGAAGCACCTGCCAATTCATTATTAGGATTAATTCAGCTGATGTGGCTGCTTAGGTGAGTTCTGGGTCACCGACAAAAGTAAATCTACCAAAAATAATTTTAACTAAAAGTCAAGTCACTGAATTCACTTCTTTAACTCTTTAGTTGATCAGTTTTAATCTGAATAGCATGAAAAGGAATGTTCAATTTGTCTGCCCTAACTCCCTGCCATTGTTGCCAGAGACTGAAAAGCAGAGAAAGGAAGAAGACCAGACCTAAAGTCTTTAAGTTCTGCACTAATAAATATATGTTCATTGCTATTATATTCTTGAATATGATCAATTCTTTTCTGTCCACCTCCTCCTAAACAGCAGCAGGAAATTGGAGCAGAAACAAATTGAACATTCTTTTAAATGTTACCAATCAGATGAAAACTCAAATAAAACTAGTTTAAAAGAAGTAAATCCAGGGAATTGGCATTTGGTAAAATGGATGGCTTCTGCTAAGTAAATGTACCTTCTTCCCTCACAATTGTATGGGAAACTACATACATAGTGAAAGAGTACTGTTCTAGCAAACTGAAATGACTCTTCTGTGTAGGACATACAAATACCTCCAGTCACCTTGTTAATCTGTATAAACTCTAACTCTTTGGGTGAAAATCAAGCAAAGAAAGAGTTTATACAGGTCCAGCACTTTGGGAGGCCGAGGTGGGTAAATCACTTGAGGTCAGGAGTTCGAGACTAGCCTGGTCAACATGGTGAAACCCCATCTCTACTAAATGTACAAAAATTAGCTGGCCATGGTGGTAAGCGCTTGTAATCCAGCTACTTGGGAGGCTGAGGCAAGAGAATTGCTTGAACCCAGGAGGCAGAGGTTGCAGTGAGCTAAGATTGTGCTACCACACTCCAGCCTGGACAACAGAGTAAGACTCCGTCTCAAACAAAAAAAAAAAGTTTATACAGTTTGATTTGCTGAAAGACTGCAAAAACAGAAACCTAGAACAAGAATTTATGTAGAACTGGCATTTTCATGTTTTAAAGAAAACTGTGAACATGGCCAAAACCATTTTTTTCTAGGTCATTACATTTCAAAATTACCATTTCTTTTTAAGCATCATTTTATAATTGTGATTTTTCTCTTTATATTTCAGGCTGTAGCAATCATTATGAGTTGCAGATAATTATTTCAGGCTAGGCATGGTGGTTCACACCTGTAATCCCAGCACTCTGGGAAGCCAAGAAGGGAGGATCACTTGAGGCCAGTAGTTCAAGACCAGCCTGGTCAACATAGTGAGACTCCCCGCCACCTCTATTTTTTTTTTTAATTAAATTTTTAAAAAGATAATTATTTTAAATACTAAACACATTTATTAATTATACAATTGAAATAACTACTAAGTGCTGACCATTATTAACTGAATATACATTCATAGGACCTAGATGTCTGGATCAGAAATGCTACTATTGTGTATATTATTCCCAAAATACTAAAATTTATATTTTTAAGACATCAAGAAATTTAGATTTACATGTCGATATTAAAGACTCCTAATTCATTTTCCATTTCTTTACTAAAGCACTCATAAGTGAAACCACTTCTGTATTGGTTATGTATACTCTCTAGACTCTTTGGAATGGTAAAGTGCTATACACACGGGAATAATACAAAATGATTAGTCCATGGGGCCCAAGAATAACAAATTATTAAATCTCCAGAGAAGAATCAGTTTTTAGATTTCCATTTTTACAAAACAAATATTGGGCCTACAATGTTGGCTGTGGGTTTGTTTAAAAAAAGAAAAAATAAAAAGAAAAACAAGAAAAATTTGGGCCAAAAATGCCCATGAGTACTAATGCCAATATTAGTACTTAAGTCATGTGAATTCAATATTTAATTAATTAATTTATTTATTTTTTAAAGACAGGGTTTCACCATGTTGGTCAGGCTGGTCTTGAACCCCCTTCCTCAGGTGATCCGCCTGTCTAGGCCTCCAAAGTCCTTGGATTACAGGCGTGAGCCACCACACCCGGCCTCAATATTTAATTTAAATTTAATTATTTTAAAAGTATTTAATCTAACCTAATCTATTACTG
The DNA here is from genome assembly GCA_036589455.1 of Ateles fusciceps. Taxonomy (NCBI): domain Eukaryota; kingdom Metazoa; phylum Chordata; class Mammalia; order Primates; family Atelidae; genus Ateles; species Ateles fusciceps. The sequence goes on along the minus strand of JAZHEH010001798.1, from coordinate 10,497 downwards.
TGGGAATCTTGCCATCATAACTGTTTATGTCCAGTACGGGAGCCAGTGAGGTATGGGAGTCACAAAGCCCTGTATGCCATCTTTGCCATTTACTAGTTATATGACTTTGGGCAAGTTATCAAACTTTTCTGAGCCTTTAATCCCTTATCTAATAGAATCTGAACTAAATATGATTATGCGCACAACTATTTGGCAAAATGCCTGACCCACAGCCAGAGGTCAGTATCAGCTGCTACTGTAATGTTAAACTGGCCAATGTATTTAACACCCCCTACTTCAGAATTTTCAAAATCAAAATTATGTAACTAGTCTAGTGGTTTTCAATGTAAATTTAGAAGAAATCCTTTCAGAAATATATAAACAAAAATTATGCAATAGAAAGGTAATAGCTTATGAACAAAGATTATGATTTCAGTGTTATATTTAATATTAAACTCAAATATTCAAAATAAGGGACGAATTTATTAAATTATGTATAACTTGCAGATGGTACATTAGGCAACAACAAAAACAATAATATGGAAGTTGTGTAAGGGTGGCAGAATTATGCTTTACAGTAGTCTCCCTTTATTCATGGTTTTACTTTTTGAGTTTTAGTTACCCATGGTCAACTGTAGTCCAAAATATTTAATGGAAAATTCTAGAAATAAACGATTCATAAGTTTTACATTGCACACCATTCTGAGTAGCCCAACGAAATCTTGCATCATCCCACTCTGTCCTGCCTGGGACATGAATCATCCCTTTGTCCAGTGTATCTATGCTGTGCATGCTACCAGCTCTGTTAGTAATTTAGCAGCCAAGCTGGCTATCAGACCAACTGCCAGGTAGCATTATAGCAGTGTCTGTGTTCAAAGAACTCTTACTTTACTTAATAATGGCCCCAAATTGCAAAAGTAGTGATGCTGGCAATTTGAATATGCTAAAGAGAAGCCATAAAGTACTTCCTTTAAAGTGAAAAGGTGAAAGTTCTTGATTTCAGGAAAGAAAAGATAATATGCTGAGGTTGCTGAGATCTATGGAAAGAATGGATCCTCGCCCTGACTATGAAATTGAAGGTAAAAAAAGATTTGTGTTAGTTTTGCTGTCACACCTCAAACTGCAAAAGTTATAGCCACAGTGTATGGTAAGTACTTAGATAAGATGGAAAGGCGGTATAAATTTGAGTGGAAGACATGAGCTAAAACGTGTTTCAGTCGATGCAATCAACAGCTGGGTCTGGTACCATCTACAGTTCAGGCATCCACTGGGATTCTTAGAACACATCCCCCTAATATGGGGAGTACTGTACTTTCTCTCCCATCTTCCATAGTTTTTATTGTATCTTTACAAAAATAAAAGTTATGGCCAGGCAAGGTGCCTCACACCTGTAATACCAGCACTTTGGGAGGCTGAGGCAGGACAATAACTACAGGCCAGGAGTTCAAGACCAGCATGGGCAACATAAGGAGATCCTGGTTCTACATTGTATATACATATATATATATATACATATATATTATATATATATGTATATATATATGTTGTTGTTTTTTTAATTATCCAGGTGTGGTACATCTAGCTACTCTAGAAGGCTGAGTCAGGAGGATCAAACCTGGGAGTTGGAGATTGCAGTGAACTATGATTATACCACTGCACTCTAGCCTGGGCAACAGAGCAAGACACTGTAAGTAAGTAAGTAAATAAATAAATGTTATACTATTTTTTTTTTTTTTTGAGACGGACTCTTGCTCTGTTGCCCAGGCTAGAGTGCAGTGGCATGATGTCGACTCACTGCAACCTCCGCCTCCTGGGTTCAAGCGATTCTCCTGCCCCAGCCTCCAGAGTAGCTGGGACTACAGGCACATGCCACCACATCCAGCTAATTTTTTGTACTTTTAGTAGAGACGGTGATAGCCAGGATGGTCTCCATCTCTTGACATCGTGATCCACCTGCCTCAGCCTCCCAAAGTGCTGGGATTACAGGCATAAGCCACCGAGCCTGGCCTTAAGTCACACCATCCTTTTAAAAATTGCCAGAACAAAAAAAAAGGGGGCCAGGCGTGGTGGCTCATGCCTGTAATGCCAGCACGTTGGGAGGCCGAGGTGGGTGGATCATCTGAGGTCGGGAGTTCAAGACCAGCCTGACCAACAAGGAGAAACCTCGTCTTAAAAAAAACATTGCCAGAACAATTCAATAGGGGGAAAGAACAGTTTTTCCAACATATGATGCTAGGACAACGAGATGTTCACTCACAAAAGAATAAAGTTGGACCCCAACTCCCCCATATAAACAAATTATCTGAAAATAAATCTTATACCTAAATGAAAAGCTAAAACTATAAAACTTTTAGGAGAAAACATAGTAAATCATGACCTTGGATTAGGCAACACCAAAGCACAAAAGAAAAAATATATAAATTGGACTACATCAAAATTAAAAATCTTTGTGTTGCAAATGTTACCATCAAGAAACTGACAAACTCACAAAAATGGGAGAAAATATTTGCTAAGCATATACGATAAAGGACTTCTGTCCAGAATATATAGAGAACTCTTACAACTCAAATAATAAAAGATAAATAACCCAATTAAAAAATGGGTATGGCTGGGCGCTGTGGCTCACACCTATAACCCCATCACCTTGGGAGGCTGAGGCACGCAGATCATGAGATCAGGAGATTAAGACCATCCTGGCCAACATGGTGAAACCCCGCCTCTACTAAAAATACAAAAATTAGCTGGGTGTGGTGGCACAGGGCTGTAATTCCAGCTACTTGGGAGGCTGAGGCAGGAGAATCGCTTAAATCTGGGAGGCGAAGATTGCAGTGAGCCAAGATCATGCCACTGCACTCTAGCCTGGCAACAGAGCCAGACTCCATCTCAAAAAAAAAAAAAAAGGGTAAAGGATTTGAATAAATATTTCTCCAAAGAAGATATAAAAATGGCCAGTAACCATATGAAAAAATGTAAAGCCAAACCAATGTATATATTCAAGACATTTGAACTTCAATTCCCTCTACAACATTCTTACCAAAGAATTAAACTAGCCTCCTTCCAACAGTATACAAGGACCGGAAGCGGTGGCTCATGCCTTTAATCCCAGCACTTTGGGAGACCTTGGCAGGCAGATCACTTGAGGTCAGGAGTTCAAGACCAGCCTGGCCAACATTGTGAAACCCTGTCTCTACTAAAAATACAAAAAATTAGCTGGGTGTGGTGGTACTGGCCTGTAATCCCGGCTACTTGGGAGGCTAAGGTAGGAGAATTGCTTCAACCTGGGAGGCAGAGGTTGCAATGAGCTGAGATTACACCACTGTACTCCAGTCTGGGTAACAGTGAGATCCTGTCTCAAAAAAAAAAAAAAAAAAAAAAAAAAAAACAGGCCAGGTGCAGTGGTTCACGCCTGTAATCCCAACACTTTGGGAGGCAGAGGCGAGCGGATCACTTGAGGTCAGGAGTTCGAGACCAGCCTGGCCAACATGGCAAACCTCTGTCTCTACTAAAAATACAAAAAAAAACTAGCTGGGCATGGTGGTGGTTGCCTGTAATCCCAGCTACAAGGGAGGCTGAGACAAGAGAACTGCTTGAACCTGGGAGTCGGAGGTGGCACTGAGCCAAGATCGCACCATTGTACTGCAGCCTGGGCGACAGCAGAACTCTGTCTCAAAAAACAAACAAAAAAAAGAAAACCACTATACAAATATACTACTGCCTCTCAAAGCATCCTGTTATTGTCTAGACAGCTCTAATCACTATAAAATTCTTCCTTCTATTGGGCTTAAGACTTCCTGTAATCATTGGTCCCAGAGCTGCTTTATGGCTAGATTAAATCTAATTCTTTGCCACATGAGAAGGAGTTGATACTGCTACCATTTGAACATATGCCAATTTTTCTCAAACGTAGTACCTAAATCTGGATACATGCCAGGTCCATGCCTAACCAATCTCCCTTGTTCAGAAAAACTACAATAATTGAATCTTGGCAGGCAAATCATGTGGCTGATTCGTAATTAAGTTTATCAACAATAAAATTCCCTTTGTTGTAAATGCTTTTATTAGGCTATTTATCCTTCATCAATTCTTCGTTTTTTTTTCCAACCCAAATGCAGGATTATATATTGAGTTATACTTATTTAAACCAATCTGTTAAGTCCTTCTTGCTACAAGACTTTCAAATTATTTTCACTGTTTGCATAAAGGTCCATCAAGCTTTGTCATTTCTGAATGTAATCAACATGCTGTCAAAGTCCTTACTCATTGCTTACCTCCAATCCTCTGGCATTTTTCTATTCTCAACAATTCCTCAAAGTTCAACTTTCTTACCTACAAGTTCATAGCAATCTCAGATATATAATTAGTTCAGGTTAGGAAACAAAGTCATATTGAGTAGTTAAGATGCTTTCTTAATTTCAATTAAAGAATATTGGACTTTAATTCTGCTTTACTAAGTGATTTGTTGTTCTTACAGAATAAAGATTATTCTCCTTGATGGAAAATGTGGAACAAAATAGGAGCAGTTAATATTAAATAGGCATAAATTTTCCTTATTCCGTTTCTGAATTGTAAAATATTCAAAATTATCTTTACTATATTCCTCACATCTGTTAATTCTGAATTTTAACTTTTCTGGCACACTTATATGTTTGTCACTTTTCTATATTCATCTTTTATATATATCCCTCATAAAACCTGAGTTAAGGCCAGGTGCAGGGGCTCATGCCTGTAATCCCCAGAGGCTAAGGAGGAGAATCACTTGAACCCAGGAGGCAGAGGGTGCAGTGAGCCAAGATCCCATCACTGCACTCCAGGTTGGGTGACACAGAGACTCCGTCTCCAAAAAAAAAAAAACACCTGAGTTAACACTGTTGCAACTGGAGTCACAGTAGCTTTAGTTGCATTTGCCTTTTCTTTCTTTTTTCTTTTTGTAACTCCTGACCTGCTCTGCATGTAACGTTTGCCTTTTATAAAAAACTCATTGCTATAATTTATAACTGTGTAATTATATAATTATGTTTTAATGTTTCCCAACTTTCCCAGTCTTAGCTCATGAGGTCATGACTACTTATTTTTTGTTCAATTTTTTAAAGCCTTCTTCCTACCATCTAGACAATATATGTATGTTGCTACTTCTAGAATTCTCATCCTAGCTATCACAAACTTTTATAAAATGGTCACTTTGTCTCCAGAGGTTTCTATCGTTCCTACCCACCAATTCTTCCTCATTGGCTATAACTAGATCCAGAGCAGCAGTATCCTTCATTTAATCCTTTATCTGTCCTATATTTACTAAACAAATAACATTTTTTTGTTGGAAAAAAACTTAAAAAATAAGTAAAAAGGTTTTAAAAAAAATGTGAAATTTGCCAGGTGCAGTGGCTCACACCTGTAATCCCAGCACTTTGGGAGGCTGAGCAGACGGATCACCTGAGGTCGGGAATTCAAGACCTCTAGCAAAAATACAAAATTAGCCAGGCATAGTGGCATGCACCTGTAATCCCAGCTACTCGGAGGCTGAGGCAGGAGAATCACTTGAACCTGGGAGGTGGAGGTTGCAGTGAGCCTAGATCACACCATTGCACTCCAGCCTGGGCAACAAGAGTGAAACTCTGTCTTAAATTTAAAAAAAAAAAAAAAATCTGAAAATCTTACCATCCCAAGAAAATCACTGTGTTTTTTTTAATTAGCTTTTTTTTTTCTTCTTGAGACAGAGTCTTGTGCCCAGGATGGAGTGCAGAGGTGCGATTTCAGCTCACTGCAACCTCCACCTCCCAGGTTCAAGTGATTCTCCTGCCTCAGACTCCCGAGTACCTGGGATTCAGGTGCACTCCACCACACCCAGCTAATATTTGTATTTTTAGTAGAGACAGGGTTTCATTATGTTGGCGAGGGTGGTCTCAAACTCCTGCTATCAGGTGTACCACTCGCCTAAACCTCCCAAAGTGCTGAGATTACAGGTGTCAGCCATGCCAGGACCCAAGAAAATCATTGTTAATAATTTGGTGTATATCCCTCCAGATTTCTTATACAAATATATTTCTTCCCTTATGTTCTAAGACAGAAAAATGTCACCAAGGCAAGAATTTGTGAAACACCCCAAAGTTAATTTCAAATGAATTTGGTTGCTTAGAAATGTGCACTTTTGAGCCAGGTGAGGTGGCCCAACACTTTAGGAGGCCAGCACTTTGGGATGCAGAGGCAGGTGGATCATCTGAGGTCAGGAGTTTGAGACCAGCCTGGCCAACATGGCGAAATGCCATCTCTACTAAAAATAGAAAAATTCAACTGGTATGGTGGCAGATGCCTGTAATTCCCAACTACTCGGAAGGCTGAGGCAGGAGAATCTCTGGAACCGAGGAGGTGGAGGTTGCAGTGAGCCGAGATCACAACACTGCCTTCCAGTCTGGGTGACAGAGTAAGACTGTTTCAAAAAAAAAAAGAAAAAAAGAAATCTGCACTTCTGTTTAAGCATTTACCTATCCAAAAAAGATCTACCATTATACTGACCATTTATAAATCTTATATTCATGCCTTAGCCAACTATATTTACCATTATAGATTCCCAGTTTTCAATTTAAGCATTTTGACAAAATTAGAACTCCTTTCACAAACTTGCCAATCTTCCTAATTAAAAGAATTATTTACTTATCAGAAGTAATAATTAGAATATATCAATCTGAACTATTTATATGTGGTGGTATCCAATACAAAAATTCCCAATAAACATAAAAAGCTATAAATATCTAGAGGAACATAGAAGACAATAGGTGGACCAGGTCAGTTAGACTCTTTAAACATTATACAAATCCCAGAAGCCATAAAGAAAAAAATTAACCAATGTGACCAAGTACAAAAATTTTAATTTCTATATAGAAAAAGATTCTCTTGTAGTTTTAAGACATTTTATAGACTATGAGAAGCCATTTGTAACACAAAATACTCAAGTGGCTAATATCCATAATACATAAAGATTTCCTATAAATCAATAATAAAAATACAAAAGTTCATAAAAGATATAAACAAGCAATTCACAGAACTATAAAACACCAATAAGCATATGAAAATATGCCAAACCAATATATTCAAATCAAACGCATTTTTTTCGCTCATCAGATTGGCAAAAATTAACATTGAAAATATCTACTGCTCGACCTCCCCAGCTCAGGTGATCCTCCCACCTCAGCCTCCTGAGTAGCTAGGACCATAGCTGTGTGCCCCCATGCCTGGCTAATTTTTGTGGAAACAGGGTTTCACCATGTTGTCCAGGCTGGTCTCTAATTCCTGGGCTCAAGCAATCTACCTGCCTTGGCCTCCCAAAGTGCTGGGATTACAGGTGTGAGCCATGGCATCCAGCCTCTTTCTTATATATACTACTGGAGTTAGAGTTGACTGATATAAATGTTGTGAAAGATAAGTTGAAGAATTTAAGAAAGAAAATTTTAAGTGTGTATACCCTATATTTCAACAATCTCAATTCCAGGAATCTTTATTCTACAAAAATATATGCAGGTATGCACAAAGATCTACATATATGAATGGCCACTGCAGCATTCTTTGTAATACAAAAAATTGGAAGCAACACAATCTTCATTAATAATGAAAAAGTTAAATTATGATCCACCTGCAATGGAGTACTATGCAGCAGACAAAAGAACAGGGTAAATCTTTATATGTTGATGTGAAAAGATAGTTATGATACACTTTTAAAAAATTTAAAGGTGTAGTAAAGCGATTCTTCTGCCTCAAAGGGAAAAAAGTGTGTAAAAATAGATATTGACATAGAGAGTAAATGAACACATACAAAAATCTGTAAAAAGTATACAACAAACTGATAAGGAAGACTTATGTTTTAACACTTTGGCAATAATTTATTACAGCCAGCCTTAATTACTTTGGTAAATGCACTCACAAACCCTTTTAAATTCATCTACTGGCAAAATTCTGAACCAAATTTGTACAATTAAAGGGTCATAATTGGATTACAGAATATTCATACAGGAGGACATTTTTCCAACTGCAGGCTGCAACCCATCAGTGAAATGCAAAATCAATTCAAAGGGATGCAACAAGCATATTTTTAAAAATAAAATACAACAGATAATATCAGAATGCAGGCCAGGCATGGTAGCTCACGCCTATAATCCCAGCACTTTAGGAAGCTGAGGCGGGTGGATCACCTAAGGTCAGGAGTTCGAGACCAGCCTGGCAAACATGGTGAAACCCCATTTCTACTAAAAACACAAAAAAATTAACCAGGCATGGTGGCGCACGTCTATAATCCCAGCTACTCAGGAGGTTGAGGCAGGAGAATCACTTGAACCCAGGAGGCAGAGGTTGCAGCAAGCCGAGATTGTGCCATTGCACTCCAGCTTGGGCAACAAGAGCGAAACTTTGACTCAAAAAAAAAAATCAGAATGTATTACCCTTAATACTGTTTTACAATTTATGCTTTGATACAATTAAATATGTATGTGTGGCCTTAATTACAAAATAAAATATACCCCCTACTGTGAATTTTGAGCAAAATCACACTAACAAAATTTCAACATTATGTTTTCAAGAAATGTCTAATGATTTACAAAGTGCTTATTTTAAAGTGTTAAAGGAAAAAAGCAGGGCATAATACTATACGTACATGTATGTATCATCTCAATTTAGTTATATTTGCAAAGAAAAAGCAATAGAGAAAACTATTCCTAAACGATGGCTATTTGGAGTGGCAAAATACAAGTAATTTTTGTTCTTTTTCCCCATAGTTTCAAAAACTCTTATAATGAGCATGTGGCTTCTATCTAATCAGAACAAAATGCTATTTAAAACATAAATTATGGCCAGGCGCTGTGGCTCAGGCCTGTAATCTCAGCCTGAGAATCAGAGCTGTAATTTAAGCTCTAGGAAGCTGAGGCAGGCGGATTGCTTGAGCCCAGCAGTTCGAGATCAGCTTGGGCAACATGGCGAAACCCCATCTCTACAAAAAAAATAAAAATTAGCCAGGCATGGTGGCTCATGCCTGTAGTCCCAGCTACTTGGGAGGCTGAGGCACAAAAATTGCTTAAACCTGAGAGGTGGAGGTTGCAGTGAGCCAAGATCACACCACTGCACTCCAGCCTGGGCAACAGACTGAGACTCCATCTCAAAAAAAAATGTCTGGCTGAGGTGCCTGATGCCTGTAATCCCAAAACTTTGGAAAGCCAAGGCGGGCAGTTCACCTGAGGACAGGGGTTCAAGACCAGCCTGGCCAACATGGCAAAATCCTATCTCTACTAAAAATACAAAAATTAGCTGAGCATGATGATGTGCACCTGTAGTCCCAGCTACTCAAAAGGCTGAAGAAGGATAATTACTTAAACCCAGAAGGTAGAGGCTGCAGTGAGCCTAGATAGTGCCACTGCACTCCAGCCTGGCTACAGAGCGAGACTCCGTCTCAAAAAAACACAAAAAACAGCCGGGCACTGTGGCTCACGGCTGTAATCCCAGCTCTTAGGGAGGCACAGGCGGGAGGATACCTTGAGCTCAGGAGTTCAAGACCTGCCTGGGCAATATAGCAAGACCCGGTTCTCCACAAAAAGGTAAAAGACAAAAAAATAAATAAATAAGCAAAACTCCCCCTCAAAGTAACAACCCCCTCCCTTAAAAAAATAAGAAGAAAAATCAAATCTTCAGTTTATATTTTTAAAACCTAAACACTGGCAGGGTGTGGTGGCTCGTGACTGTAATCTCAGCACTTTGGGAGACTGAGATGGGTGGATCACGAGGTCAGGAGATCGAGATCATCCTGGCTAACACGGTGAAACCCCATCTCTACTAAAAAATACAAAAAAATTGGCCGGGCGTGGTGGCTCACGCCTGTAGTCCAAGCACTTTGGGAGGCCAAGGCGGGCGGATCATCTGAGGTCGGGAGTTCAAGACCAGCCTGACCAACATGGTGAAACCCCGTCTTAAAAAATAATAAATAAATAAATAAATAAATAAATAAATAAATTAGCTGGGCGTGGTGGAATGCACCTGTAGTCTGAGCTACTCAGGAGGCTGAGGCAGGAGAATCACTTGAACCTGGGAGGTGGAGGTTGCAGTGAGCCGAGAACATGCCACTGCACTCCAGCCGGGGGTACAAAGCTGGGTGACTCCATCTCAAAAAACAAACAAATTTAAACAACTTGGGTAAGTTTCCTACTGGTGTCAAATTTAGAAAAGAAAAACATTGTTTATAAAAAGCGATTGATTCTTTTTCTACTCCCAATGAAATGACAAAATATAGATCAAAGCAAAAAAATTCAAGAAATCCTTTCTCATGTAAAATATAAAATTACAGTGATCCTTTTCCTTTGAGTTCCACAGATAATTCAATGTTCATACTGCTTTTCAATTTACTAGATTACAAATTTGCGCCTGGGCGTGGTGGTTCTCGTCTGTAATCCAGGCACTTTGGAGGCCAAGGCGGGCAGATCACCTGAGGTTGGGAGTTCAAGACCAGCCTGACCAACATGGTGAAACCCCGTCTTTAAAAAAACAAAAACA
>JAZHEH010001797.1:0-42852 GCA_036589455.1 Ateles fusciceps | reverse complement strand
AGTGAGGTTCTCAAAGTGGGGAATAAGAGGGGAGACCCTGTCCCCATGTTCCTTCTCACAGGCCTCCACCTACTCCCTCCAGATGAGGAGGAGGGTAAAGAGAGAGATATATATATTATATATTCTCATATGTATTTCTTATATATATTCTCATATTCTTATATATATCCATATATTATATACATATCCTTATATATAATATATTATAATTTAAGGATATATATATTCTTATATACATAATATATATTATATACTTCATTACTTTAAGTGTTTGCCCTAAGGTTTTTCCATATACATTTACAACAAATTCAACTCTATTTTCAAATAATATGATACCACTTCATGGTAGTGTGAGTACCTCATAAAAACATAATCCTAAATCCTCATCCCTGTCTCTTGTATCACTGCTATCTGTCAATGGAATTATGCATAAGAATATATATTGTATTACATTATATATATTCTGACATATTTTATATTATGTAATATATATTATACATTATAAAATGTTATACATTGTATAAATATATATTATATATTTTGACATAAAATATATTATATATTGTAACATATATTTTATTATCTATATTTTCTATATTATTATATATAACTATATATATTCTTATATATATTATACATATATACTTATGCATAATTCAATTGAAAGATAGCAGTGATACAAGAGAGAGGGATGAGGATTTAGGATTATGTTTTTATGAGGTACTCACACTACCATGAAGTGTATAGTATTCTTTGAAAGCAGAATTGAATTTGTTGTAAATGTATATTGAAAACGTTGGGCCAACCCTTAAAAAAGTAAATGAAGTATAACTAATATGCTAAGAAAGGAGAGAAAATGTAGTCATAAAGAATGCTCAATCAAAACCACAAAACGCAGAAAGGATGAAGGAGAAAAATAGAAACAAATAACAAGGGGAAAAATTTTTTTAAAGTAACAGTTTGGTAGGTAGGAGATATTAATCCCACTATATCCATAACCACTTTGCATATGAGTGGTCTAAATGCATTAATTAAAACACAGAAATGGTCAGAGCGGGTCAAAAAACAAGAACCAACTAGACACTGTCTATAAGTCACCCTCTTCAATATAAAGACACATACAGATTAAAAGTAAACGGATGGTGAGAAACATACGTCGTGCTAACACTAATCCAAAAAGAAGCAGAAGTAGGTATTAGTTTTAGACAGAGCCAACTTCATAGCAAGAGAAGTTATCTGGGAAAAAGAGGGGCATTAGATAGTGATGGTGGGGTCAATTCTCTAACAAGACATAACAATTCTCCATGGATTTATACCTAACATAGTATGAAAATATGTGAGAAAAGTGTTAGCAAGAACTGCCAGGAGAAGTAGAGGAATCCACCATTACAGTGGAGACTTCACCACCCCTCTAGCAGAAGTGAATAGATCCAGCAGGCAGATAGTCAGTAAGCACACAGTCGAACTCAACAAAACACCAACAATCAAATAAATAGAATGGACATCTACAGACCAATTCATTCACCAGCAGACGAACACACATTTCTTCTCAAATTCACTGGGAACACATTAAGATAGAGCACATTCTGGGCTATAAAACCCACCTAAACAAATTTTAAGGAATATAAATTATCACGTCTGCTCTCAGACCTAAACTAGAAACCACTAACAGGAAGGTAGCTGGAAAAAGCCCCAAAACTTACACACTCAGCAATACACTTCTAAATAACACATGGGTGAAAGAAGAGATCTCAAGAGACATTTAAAAATATTCTTAGCTAAATGAAATTAAACTACAACTTTTCAAAATGTGTGGGAGGATGCAATAGTACTTTGAGGAAAATTTATAGCACTGAATGCATATATAAGACAAAAAGAAAGTTCTTAAATCAGCCATTATAATTTCCACTTTAGAAAATAGAAAAAGAGGAGGAAATAAAATCCAAAGCAAGCAGAATAAAATAAATAATGAAAGTAAGAGACATCACTAACATTGAAAACAGGAAATCAACAGAGAAAATCAACAAAACCAAAAGCTAGTTATGTGAGAAGATCAATAAAACCAATAAGCTACCTAAGGAAAAGGAGAGGGGGACACAAATGTCTAATCTCAGAAATGAAAAAGTGGGCACTGTTTCGTGTAACCAGGAAGTCACTGCATCACCTATACCCCTAATCTATGGACATTAGGTCCGTTCTGGAGATTTTTTCCTTTGATTGGGCCATGATCCCGTTTCTTTGTATGCCAAGTTAGGCTTTGGCTGAGATTTGTCATTAACAAAAAAAAAATCACTTTTTTCATGATTGGCTTCATACAAGGTTAAGACCTTGTCTGGACAGATCTTCCAGACAGAAAATCAACCCAGAAACATCAGACTGAAACCTCACTATAAAACAAATGAGTCTAACAGATATTCACCAATGAGCCTGGTTATATATTTCGGAAGCTTCTCTAAACTTCCTGGGGATGCATCTTCTCTGGATGTGTGCACGTATTTTTCCAATCAGTGATGTTTGCTTGTTTCTTTTTCAGAAGCTCATAATCTCTTGCTCTTTCTGGTGCCTGTATGCAGTCCTGTGGGTTTTCTGGTGCTGCAACAGGCTGCTGAGTTCTCCTTTATTCTCAGTGGCCTCCACTTATTCAAAGTAGGTGGATTCTCCTTTAGCACTCCAAGTCATGCAAGACAGAAATCGGGCACTCAGGTAGAACCCTGAAAAGCCGGGTTGTCGAACTTCTGCTCCCCCTCTTCTCTTCCCAAGGGAGAAGCCAAGAGTTGAACCTCTTCTCCTGGTTACATGAAACAGTGCCCACTTGGAGAAAGGGTTGAAATTCAACAGCTTTTCTTACCCATTCCAAGGCAGCTGTTCTTGGTTTTGCACTTGCCTGGGGTGCTGATGATTTCTGGAGTTTTCATAAAGCCATTTAGGTTGCAGTCAAGATGTCAGCCAGAGAGGACTGCAGTCATCTGATAGTTTGACTGGGGCTGAATGGTCCACTTCCAAAATGATCCAGTCACATGGTCATTAGCTAAAAGCCTCTCAGTTCCTTGCTATGGGGACCTCCCCACAAAGGTGCTTCAGAGTCCTCACCACATAGCAGTTGGCTTTTCCTACAGCAGCTGATTCCACAGGAAGGTGGAAGGAGAAAAGTGTGGTGCCTTTCCTTACCTCATCTCCTAAGTCACAAACTGTCACATCCACTTTCTTCTATTCATTAGAAACGTGCCCCTAAATCTAGAGAAGAGTTAGGCTCCACCTCCTTTTTATTTTTTTTTTTTTCTTTTTACGTAGAAACGGAAGACATGGTTCTCTTGTTTTAAATAAACACGACTTGGGTGCTACAAGCATCTGGACTGCAGGTCTGAGCACTGGAGTGTCTCACCCGGGGGGGGCCCGAGAGGACGCCACGGTTCCCTCCCACCCCTTCTGATCAAGACATGGAATCGGGTGCTGATGGCTGGATCGCAGTGCGCCCCTTTTTCTAGAACCTTCCCTGGCTGTCTGCAGGCAGGATCCGGCTGGGAAAGAAACGGCATTTCTGGAAGGTCGGTGGTCCGCTCGGTTGAGGATTCTACGTGGTTGTGTTGGGGTGTGTGTGTGTGTGTGTGTGTGTGTGTGTGTGTGTGTGTGACGGCCACGCCCTTAGATGACCTTCTTCAGCTCGTCGTACAGGACCAGCACGAAGGCGCCCCCCATGCCGCGGAGGACGTTGGACCACGCACCCTTGAAGAAGGCCTTGTCCCCCCTCGTCTCTGATCTTCTGCCAACAGTCCACGGTGCCCGTGTACATGATGTCAGCTCCTTTGCGGCCTGACTGCATCATCATGTGCCGGCGCACTGTGTCGACAGGGTAGGAGACCACGCCGGCCACCGCCGTCACCGTCTGCGCGATCATCCAGCTCACCACTATGTGCGTGTTCCTGGGGTCGGGCAGCATGCCCTTGGCCGTGTCGTAGACGCCAAAGTAGGCGGCGCGGTAGATGATGATGCCCTGCACGGAGATGCTGAAGCCCCGGAACAGGCCGCGGACGCCGTCGGACTTGGTGATCTTCACCAGGCAGTCTCCCAGGCCTCGGAACTCGCGCTCCGTGCCTGACTTGCCCACGTCGGCAGCCAGGCGGGTTCTGGCGAAATCCAGAGGGTATATACGAAGCAGAGGGAGGTGGTGACGGCCGCCCCGCCGGAGGCCAGGTTGCCCGCAAAGTACCGCCAGAACTGCGTGTGCCTGTCCATGCCCCCCCAGGAAGATCTGCTTGTACTTATCCTTGAAGGCGAAGTTGACGGCTTGCGTGGGGAAGTAGCGGATGACGCTGGCCAGGTTGCCCCTCCAGAAGGACAGCACGCGCTGCTCCTTCGGGATGCGGACGATGCAGTCCACGATGCCCTTGTACTGCTTGTCGGCGGAGACCTGCTTGCTGGCGTGCTGGACCTGCAGCAGCAGCTTGACCTGCTCGATCGGGGCCACGGCCGTCTTGGAGATGGCGGCGGCGGTGCCTCCGGCCAGGAAGTCCTTAGGGAGGGAGATGGCCTGTTCCGTCATGGTGGCGGGGTGGGCAGCGGAGCGGGTGGACAGCCGGAGAGCGGGCGCGAGGAGTGAAGGGAGGGTGTCGCTGGATCAGCCCTGCCACAGCCCGGACCGAAGGAGGCTCCACCTCTTAAAGGAAAAAAAAATTCAAATAAGGGTTAACATGTTTTAAAACATACATAAAAGTCACCACAAATATTAAACTTTAGTCATAAACATGATCCAATCAACTCTTATCCTTATATATTATCAAATGATTTACAGATCAAGAGAATGTCCAAATGCATTGGATTTTATATAGGCATTTATTTTATTACTTTAACATTTATAAAGCTAATCTAAAATGTGTACTTAAAAAAAATTAGGCAGTTTTTGGATTCCTGTGTTCTTTCTAGTTTTCTCTGTCAGAAGAACACAGTTTATAATTTTAAATAAAGCCGGTAATTAATAAAGAGACTACAGTTGATATAAGTCAATCTGAGGCCCACAGTAAAAAATAAACAATTATAAATAAAAATATAAAGACTACAGTTGGTACAGTAATTAGAAAAGATTAATATGTATACTGGCAAAGATAATGGTAAGGGAAGTTAATTTACAAAAATGATAATTTAACGTAAAAAGGTACATGTAACGCACATACTTTAAATTCTGTAATGATTAATTATATCTCAAAATTAAGGTTTTAATTTCATTATGCATTTACGTACTTATCAACTTATGCATGTCTAAACATAGAAAAAATGTACTGCCATTAATTTTAAAAGTCTGTATATGTTAAAGAAGAATATTAATGAATTTATTCTTTTTAAAAAGCTCATAAATGCAATAAAAGTTGTTATATAGATTATATACAAAGAGTGAAATTATATTTTGAAATTTCTTTTATATTATGACAAAATTATTCTCTGCTCAGATAACAGAGATTCCCTTTTAACAACAAAATAGTGTGGGAACTCTGTATTTCTGGTAAACTCTTGAAAGTTTTTGAATTTTTAAACAATATTCTAAGGTGAATATTTAAAGATCATGGCTGCTGATTATTTAAAAATATTGTTCAGAATAATTGTATTTTCTTTATACAACTATGACTTACATTCATGTCTTGCTTCATCAAATTACTATTCTTGATGTTGTCTTTGCTTTATCTAGCCCTAAATATGCAATAATAAAATTGCCCATATGTATTTTATGCCTATACTATCACAGGATTTCCAAGAATAACTTTGACTTATAAATATAAGAAAATAATGAGGCTTGTTTTGGCAACCTCCAAATTTAATTAACTCAAAAATGTTGTGAAAACTTTAATCAAATTTAACATAGATCCCAGAGAAGAACACCTCATTTCATTTTATGCCTGTGTTCTACCAGACTTCAAAAAAGAAATCATATGTGACTTAAAATTTTAAGAGCAAAGAAAAAGAGAAAACATTTAAAAACTCATATAGGGAGGCTAACATGATCAGGACTGGATACAAGGTAATTACTAAAAAAAGTTAATGTCTTTCTTTGATATATGCTATAAACAAACAGAAAAAAGGAAACTAGATAATCACAATGGGAAAAATAGCTATTGAATTTACAAAAATGAAGTAAGAAATGTATAAGATACACTTGAAGTAGTCTAGAAAACTTTCATAAGTCTAAATCTAAACCTAAATCCTGAATTAGAAAACTTAAAAGATAGAGATGATCTTTGTCCCAAAGTCTGTATCTAAAAAGACTGAAATTTTAATCACATGACAATTTGTGTGTGATTTGATAAACTGTTTCAAAGTTTATATAAAAAATAAGCCCATGTGAGAATAGCTACTTTTTGTCCAAAAGAAAATAAAGAGAATGATAGGGAGTGGAGGCCTCCTTCTACTGGTTGTCAAGAGGATAAATCCTAGAGTACTGTACTGATACAAAACACATTCATGGCAGTAGTGGGACAGTCAGACATGACTTATACATAAGAATTTCAAAGATGACAAATGGAGCATTTGAAATCGGTAGAGAATGGAATTGTTTTGAGAAAGTTAGGTATGTGGAATTTGAGAAAACCAATAATAAATTTCAACTAACATAAAGACTTTGATATAAAAATAAAATCATTACAAGAAAGTAATTCTTTATATCCTTGCAGTAAGCAATGCCTTTTACTTATGACATGAAATACAAATATCCTGAAGTTTAAAAATGAACAAATTTTGCTACCTAAAAAGTAAAACCTCCCCTTTAAGCAAAATATTGATAATGTTAAAAGGCAAGTGACAGGCTGGAAGGAGTATTTGCAATGTATGTATTAAAAATAAGTAATATTTAGAATATGCGTAGTTCATTCAAATTACTAAGAACTTGTAAAACACAGTGGGAAAATGGGCAAGAATATAAATAGGAACTGTACAAAAGAAAAAGCACAAATCATGTATTCACAAATGAAAAGGTGCTTCACCTGTCTAATGGCCAAGATGTGTGTTATAATATAACACAGAACTGCCCCATCTCATTGGTATAATTTTAAAAATACATATTCAATACAGAAATTTATATGCCACTTCAGTATTTTTATGATTACTACTTTTGTTATTCTAAAAAAAAGTAAGTCAAAAAATGGAATAAGAAAACATATTGTAAATATTTATATGATACGGGTAGGAGAAACCTAAATAAGACCCCAAAGGCAGAAGTTTAAAGGGAAGACTAATTGGTTTATCCATATGAGAATTTTAAAGTATTCTGTACGTTAAAAGGAATACTCAGTTAGGAAGTGGAGAAAGATGGTGGAAGAGAAAGCTTCACTGACGGTAACCCCTAAGCAAGGACACCAACTTAACAACTATCTACGCAGGAAAAAACCCATCTTTATAAGAACCAAAAACTAGGTACCAAAACTGCCTCAAAGGGGTGGAGCACCAAGCAAGCTTCAGGACTTGACCCTTGGATGGCATTTCTGGACGTGCCCTGGGCCAGGGGGAGCCCACTGCCCTGAAGCGTGAATCCCAGGCCAGGCAGCATTCACCACAAGCTAACTTAAGAGACCACAGACCTTAAGGAAATATCAGTGTCTGGCACTACTCCTTGTGGCTGGGGTGGTGGTGGCTACAGCATGAGGCTCGTCTGCCTTTGGAAAGGGAGGGGGAGAGCAGGAAGGACTGTGACTTGTGGTTTGAGGGCTAGCTCAGCCACAGTATAACAGAACAGCAGGTAGATCTAACTGTTTTGACTTCAGTCCCTGACCCCCAGACAGCACTTCTAGACCCACCCAGGGTCTGGGAGAACATGCCACCTGGAAGGGAAGGATACAGGCCTGGATGGCTTTGCCACCTGCTTATTGTAGAGCCCCAGGGCCTTGAGCAAACATATGCAGTAGCCAAGGAGTAGTTAAGGTAGGCCTTGGGCAAGACCCAGCACTGTGCTGGCTTCAGGTCTGACCCAATGCAGTCAAAGTGGTGCTTGTGTCACTTTACCCCTAGGCTTTAGGTGGCTCAGAACAGAGACCAGGACTCTTTATGTTTGGAAAAAAGTAAGGGAAGAGTACAGGAGTCTCTACTTGGTAATCAAGAGAATTATTCTGGATCTTTTCCAAGACGATCAAGGTGGTACCTCTATGAGTCTACACGAACCCACAACATTATTGGGCTTGGGGTGCCCTCCAGAGACTCTTTCTGGAGAAACAGATATATGTCACCTTTCAGACACACAATTCAAAATAGCTGTGTTGAGGAAACTCAAAGAAACTCAAGATAACACAGAAAAGGAATTCAGAATTCTCTATCAGATAAATTTAATAGAGAGACTAAAATAATATTTAAAAATCAAGAGCAAATTCCAGAGCTGAAAAATACAACTGGCATGCTGGAGAATGCATCAGAGTCCTTTAATAGCAGATGGATCAAGCAGAAGAATTAGTGCGCATGAAGACACCCTATTTGAAAATATGCAGTCAGAGGATACAAAAAAAAAAAAAAAAAAACAAAAAATGAAGCATGCCTACAGGATCTATAAAATAGCCCCAAACGATGCAAATCTAAGACTTACTGGGCTTAAAGAGAAGGTAGAGAACAAGATAGAGGTAGAACATTTATTCACAGGATAATAACAGGAACTTCCCCCAACCTAGAGAAAGATATTATATCCAAATATGAGAAGGCTATAGAACACCAAGAAGATTTAACCCAAAGAAGAGTCTCTTAAGGCATTTAATAATCAATCTCCTAAAGATCAAAGATAAAGAGAGGATCCTAAAGCACCAAGAGAAAAGAAACAACATACAATGGAGCTCCAAAATGTCTGGGAAAACTCAGAATAGTGTAATACTCTAATTGTGGCGAATAAACTACTCTTATCATAAATGGAATTCTAGACTAAATAATGAACCAATCAAAAATAATAACCACAACGTCTTTTCAAGACATAGTACAATAAGATATAAATAGAAACAACAAAGTTAGAAAGCATGAGGACAAAATTAAGGCAATTGCTATAACAATTTTAAATATATACACACCCAACATGGGAGCGTCCACATATAAACAGCAAATATTGTCAGAGCTAAAGAGAGAGATGTGCCCCAATACAATAATAGCTGGAGACTTCAACACCCCATGTTTACCACTAGACAGATCTTCCAGACAGAAAATCAACACAGAAACATCAGACTGAAAGTGCACTACAGAACGAATGAGTCTAATAGATATTTACAGAACATTTCACCCAAGAGCTGCAGAATACACATGCTTTACCTAAGCACATGGATAGATCATATGTTAGGTCACAAACAAGTCTTAAAACATACAAAAACTGAAATAATATCAAGCATTTTCCTTGACCGCAATGGAATAAAACTAGAAATCAGTAACAGGAGGAATTCTGGAAACGATACAAATACATGGAAATTAAACAATATGCTCCTGATCAGTGAGTCAATGAAGGAATTAAGAAGGAAATTTAAAAAATTCTTGAAACCAATGATAACGGGAAACACAACACACCAAAACCTATGGGATACATCAAAGGCGTACTAAGAGGGAAGTTTACAGGTATAAGTGCCTACATCAAAAAAGGACAAACCCTTCAAACAAACAATCTAATGATGCTTTTTTATGAACTGGAAACACAAGAGCAAACCAAACCAAAATGGTAGAAGAAAGAATAAAGATCAGAGCAGAAATAAGTGAAATTGAACTGAAAAATAACATACAAAAGATCAATGCAACAAAAACCTGTTTTTTTGCAAAATTAAAACAAAATTGACAAGCCTTTAGCCAGACTAACAAAAAAAGAGAGAATATCCAAATAAATATAAATGAAAAAGGAGACGCTATAACTGATACTGTGGAAATTTAAAGGATCTTAGGCAAGAAACTATATGCCAATAAATTGGAAAATCTAGAAGAAATGGACAAATTGCTAGGCACATACAACGTGACAAGATTGAATCAGGATGAAATCCAAAAGCTGAACAAACCAATAACAAGTAACAAGATTGAAGCTATAATTAAAAGTCTTCCAGTAAAGAAAAGCCCAGGATCTGGTAAATTCACTGCTGAATTCCACCAAACATTTAAAAAAAGAACTAACACCAATCATGCTCACACTATTTCAAAAAACAGAGGAAGAAGGAATACTTCCAGACTCATTCTAGGAGGCCAGTACTACCCTGATACCAAAACCAGACAAAAACACATCAAAAAAAGAAAAACTACAGGCCAACTTCTCTGATGAATATTGACGCAAAAATCCTCAACAAAATAGTAGCAAACCAGAAAGATCATCCATCATGACCAACTGGGATTTATCCCTTAGATGCAAGGATGGTTCAACATATGCAAATCAATCAACATGATACACCATATCAACAAAATGAAGAATAAAAACCATATGATTATTTCAATGGATGGTGAAAAACAATTTTGTAAAATTCAACATCCTTTCATAATAAACACCCTCAAAACACTTGATATAGAAAGAGCTTATCTCAGCATAATGAAAGCCATGTAAGATAGATCCACAGACAGTATCATACTGAATGGAGAAAAACTGAAAAAGCCTTTCTTCTAAGATCTGGAACACAACGAAGATGCACAGGGTCACCACTGTTACTCAACATGGTACTGGAAGTCCCAGCTAAAGCAATTAGACAAGAGAAAATAATAAGCAGCATCCAAACAGAAAAGAAAGAAGCCAAATGATCCTTGTTTGCTGATGATATAATCTTATATTAGAAAAACCTAAAGCCTCCACAAGAAAACTGTTAGAACTGATAAACAAATTCAGTAAAGTTTCAGAATACAAAATCAACATACAAAAATCAGTAGCATTTGTATATGTCAAAAGTCAGTGAACAATCTGAAAAAGAAATAAAAAAAAGTAACCCTATTTACAACAGCCACATATGAAAGTAAATATCTGGAAATTAATTTCACCAAAAGAAGTGAAAGATCTCTATAAGGAAAACTTTATAAAACAGTGATGAAGGAAACTGAAGAGGACACCAAAGAATGGAAAAGTATTCCATGTTCATAGACTGGATGAATCCATATTGTTAAAATATCTATTCTACTTATTCAGTGCAATCCATCTCAAAATACCAATGACATTCTTCACAGAAATAGAAAAAATAATCCTCAAATTTATGATGAACCATAAAAGACTCAGAATAGACAAAACTATGCTAAGCAAAAAGGGCAAAACTGGAGGAATCACATTACCTGGCTTCAAATACTACTACAGAGCTAGAATAACCAAAACAGCATGGTACTGGCATAAAAACGGACACACAGGCCAATAAAACAGAATAGAGAGCCCAGAAACATATCCATACACCTACAGTGAATTCATTTTTGACAAAGGTGCCAAGAACATACACTGGGGAGAAGGCAGTCTCTTCAAAGAAATGGTGCTGAGAAAACCGGATATCCATACACAAAAGAATGACACCAGACCCCTAGCTAACACCATCTACAGAAATCAGTGAAAATAAATTAAAGGCTTAAATCTAATATCATAAACTATGAAACTACTACAAGAAAGCACTGGAGAAAATCTCCAGAACATTGGTCTGGGAAAAGATTTCTTGAGCAATACCCCCACAGGCACAGGCAACCAAAGTGAACAAATGAGATCACATCGAGTTAGAAATCTTCTGCAGAGCAAAGTATAAAATCAACAAAGTGAAGAGACAACCCACAGGATGGGAGAAAATATTTGCAAACTACCCGTCTCACAAGGAATTAATAAACAGAACATTTAAGGAACTCAAACAACTCTAAGAAAAAAATCTAATAAGACAGGCAGTAACAAATGCTGGCAAGGACGTGGAGAAAAGGAAACCCTCATACATTGTTGGTGGCAATGTAAATTAGGGCAACCACTATGGAGAACAGTTCCCCCAAAAAACTAAAAACTGAGCTACCATATAATCCAGCAGTCCCACCGCTGGGTATATACCTAAAAGAAATAAAACCAGTATATCAAGGAGACATCTGCACTCCTATGTTTGTTGCAGCAATGTTTACAATAGCTAGGATCTGGAAGCAATCTAAGTGTCCATCAACAGACAAACAGATAAAGACCATGTGATACATATGCACAGTGAAGTATGATTCAGCCATAAAAAGTGAGATCCAGTCATTTGCAACAACACAGATGGAACTAGAGATCATGTTAAGTGAAATAAGCCAGGCATAGAAAGACAAACATCGAGTGTTCTCACTTATTTGTGGAATCTCAAACTCAAATCAACTGAACTCATGGACATAGAGAGTGCAAGGATAGTTATCAGAGGCTCGGAAGGATAGAGGGGGGGTGAGGGGGAGGTGGGGGATGGTTAATGGATAGAAAAAAGTAGAAAGAACACCTAAGATCTACTGTTTGATAGTGCAATAAGGTGACTAGTCAATAATAATTATTTATTTGTAAATAACTTTTAAAATGTAATTGGATTGTAATTCAAAGGATAAATGCTAGAGGAGACGAATGCCCCATTCTTCACGATGTGCTGCTTTCACATTGCATAACTATATCAAAACATGTCCTGTATCCCATAAATATATACACTGTGTGCTTACTATGTGCCCACAGAAATTTCAAAAAAGAAAAACTCACAAAACTAGTAAAAGGTGAAGAAAAATCAAGAAAAAATGATTTCAAAATCAATGCCACACCACAGTCTCCTATGGATGACATTATTCTTAGTTCTACCCTGAAGTCTAAATATATCCTTGGGCCCCTGGACTAATATGAACTTAGTATACCCTGGAAAATTCAAGACTAGTAAATGCAGCCAAACTTACAAAAACGGAGGCATATTATCACATAGGGCTCTCGTGAAGTCTGCTAAGATTTAACCTAGTATCTGTCACAGAGTGAGCCCTTAACTGTTGTTGGATGTGGTACAGCATAGTACTAAAGAACTTTAGAACTGTGCCATGCTTTTAAGGGCTTTGCCTTTGATTCTCCTTACATTTAATTTAAAAATCTGCATGCTTATTTTAACTGTGTAATTATTCACCACTATATTTGTTGTGTAACACTAGCCAATCAACAATAAGGGATGAGAATGCTAATTAAACAAATTCCCCTCCTTTCTTTGGGAACACAATTGAGTCAATTATTCACATTTTCTTTTTTTTTTTTTTTTTTGGTATTTAGGAATAATTTCTACTACTAATTTATTCTCAGTGGAATTTTGTATTCAAATAAGAAATCAACAATGATCATAGTAATTGGAGAGTGTGAAATTTAACAATCCTTCCTTTTTGATCAGTGAGGAGTTTTTTTTTTTTTTTTTTTAATTTTACTTAAGCATTTTAGATTTAGCCTTCGGCAATAAAATTAGTAAACATAGGGAATGCTTACTAACACATGCATGTGCACACACACAAGTCATGTCCATATAGAAATGCTGGTTTTGACATGCCAACTGAATATCCATCAAAATTACCTGAAATTTTCAGGAAGAAAAAATATATATATAAATAAAACTTTTGGAAAGTTTAAAACTGTTTGGCTGTATCTTGTGTATAATCTTGTACCTCTCTTTTCACACCAACATCTCAGAGGCGAAGAGGGTCAGAGTGGTTCTTTGATGAGTTTCTCTAAAGGTGGCAGTAAAATGAATCCCTGGCAGTGTTCTACTTTGCCATATGCCCAAGGAGGGTGAGAGAATCATGGCATCCCCAGAACACTTCCTTGGCAGCCAAGGACAGCACTTCACCTAGAATGAATCCTCCTTGCTGGGGGGAAAAATATAGCAGGCATGGAGAGATGTTTGTCATTTGGTGATACCTCTGAGTGGGAATGTCTCAAGCTCTTATGAAGTATGATGTGCAAGGTCCATTTCTAAATACTAGAAACATCTTGCTGTGAAAGCACATGATGTCAGGAGTTAAGAACTCTGATGATGCCGCATAGGAAAACATGTGGCAATGTGATCACCAGTCTTCTTAAATGACCTTGCAGATGGCTATTACTGTACTGCTGAAGTCCAGTGCCCATGATTTGTGTTTCCCCATTGTGTTATCAGCTCAAAAAAGTATTGCCACAATTATAGCTAAAGGCACTAACAGAAAAATTATCTTCTGGGTGGACACACATTTTTTCAGTCTCAGCTTCCAAAAATTGGTCACTGAGCAGTGTGAGTTTCTTTCTTTCTGTCTCAGCTTTCATCTTTACTTTATTGTAGACACTGAGGTGCACAGAATGAATACCTCAGAGTTCTGGTTGCCCTTGTGAAGTTGCTGTCACGCACCATTTCAATAAGAAAGTATGCCTGGCTGGGAGCGGTGGCTCACGCCTATAATCCAAGCACTTTGGGAGGCAGAGGTGGGCAGATCACCAGGTCAGGTGATAGAGACCATCCTGGCCAACATGGTGAAACCCCATCTCTACTAAAATAGAACAAATTCGCTGGGCATGGTGGTTCGTGCCTGTAGTCCCAGCTACTTGGGAGGCTGAGGCAGGGGGGAGTGCTTGAACCCGGGAGGCAGAGACCGCAGTGAGCCAAGATCGTGCCACTGCACTCCAGCCTGGGCAACAGAGTGAGACCCCATCTCAAAACAAAAAAAAGAAAGTATGCCTAATATCAGAAATCAATATTGTCCCCTGATCTATATAGATTTCTGGGTAATTCTTCCCTTTACATTTAGTAATAGCTTCTGCTAAGCTTGCAATGTCCTGTCGGGTTCTATCACTAATATGTGTCAGCTGAAATGTGACACATGGCACTTCCATCAAGGAGGTTTCTTGTCATGCCTGAGAGATCAAGTCCTGGATTGATGTAATTCATATTTCTCATTGTTCTGTAACTCAACACTGTCAGAATAATTGGCACTTTTGGACCCAAAAGCCAAAATAAATTGATGAAATGCCTCGCAGCACTTTGTTAGATATTAAAGAAGTGTTCCTGGGATCTCTTCATTTAGTTTTTAATTCTCCACATGAATAAAACATGATGGAAGTCCTTGGTTTCAGTTTTCATCATAATACCTACTGTCATCTCGGAATCTTGACTTCTTGTTTCTGATTCCTGAAACCCCATACACTTAGAGTCACAAGGTAAATATTTACTAAGCTGTTCAGCTATTTCAAATGCATCAGCAAGAACTAGTAATAAAGGCACCTCAACAGGGTCCTCAAGCACTTGAATCATATTTGCTTCCATATGTTTTCCAGAAGCAAGTTATCATTAGATTGTGTTCACATCTCTTCTAGTCTTCATTCAATGGTACCATACTGCAAAGAGCCCACATATTTCAAAGTAGTTTTCTGTAGATTTTATGACCTTCATGCATAAATGCATTTACCTTGAACAACCTGCTGGGAGCTGTTTTCAAACCTTTCTAAAAGCATGGCCAGCTAAGACGTGTCCGAATTCAAGTAGGGATTTTACCAAATCAAAATGTCTCATACTCTTTATTTGGTTGTAAAGAGGAGGACATTACACTTCTCCACCTATAATTTCCCTGATGTTTCTTTGGAAGGCTCTCGTAGGGGTTATTTCAACAAACAAAGCATTTTTTCTTTCTTTGGTTGCAGTTGTGATGGCCTAGATGAAAGCAGCCGGCTCGCAAATGTCCCCGAACCAGCATCTGCCAGTAGTAGAACCTTCTTCGGAAGTGGTTTTTCCTGTCACATTGCTGCAGTCAGTTGCATTTTGGGCTCCCTGCTCACCATATTCCCAACACTCTCTTCAGTGTCTTTGAACACTGGATCCCTCATATAGTTCCTATAGCTGTAATAAGCTGCTGTTGTTGATGGGATGTACAGAAGTATGTTTTGTTTCCTCAAACTCCTGAGCCAGCTCTTCATGATACTTGGCTACAGCTTCTTCCTCTCCTGATGGAGTACAGGAACAAAGACTGTTAAAGGCTGCACTGCACACCTTTTCAAAGGACCCTAGAGCCCTCAGGATTTCTGTTCTGGGAACCTCGAAATGCTCTAAAGAATAAAGCCTATTTTGTAAAAATTTAGGTGAGTCTCTCCAGTAAACTGCCTTTCACAGTAAAAAGTGGTCTCTTGTGGTTCTCACATATTTTTCACTATGTTTAGCACAATATTATAAGCCTTAAATAACACCATGGAAATCAACTGATGTGCCATGAGTGATACCAAAGGGCTCCCAAGAAGTAAAGTTATGACAACACAAGGAAAAGCTGAATTGCTCGATACGCACCACACACTGAGGCCTACAGCTGTGGTTGCTCACCATTTCAGATAATTCTTCATCTTGGAAACAGATGATGTAAACTTATGGTATCAATAAGTACAACGTGGAACTATAAATAGATGTCCTCTTCCTTATGATTTTCTTAAAAGTTTATTTTATCTAGGTTACTTTTTGTTAACTTTTATTTTAGGTTCAGGAGTACATGTGCAGGTTTGCTATATAGGTAAACTGTGTGTCTTGGGAGTTTTGTGTACAAATGACTTTTTGTCACCAGCTAATAAGCATAGTACCCAATAGGTAGTTTTTCAATCCTCACCCTCCTCCTACCTTCCACCTCAAGTAGACCATGGTGTTTGCTGTTTCCTTCTTTGTGTCCATATATAAGCAATGTTTAGCTTCCACTTACAAATGAGAACACGTAGTATTTGGTTTTCTGTTCCTGCATTAGTTTGCTTAGAATAATGGCCTCCAGCTGCATCCATGTTGATACAAAGGACACAATTTCAATCTTTTCAGTGTCTGTGTAGTATTCCATGGTGTGCATGTACCACATTTTTCTTATCCAGTCTACCAACCATGGGCATTTAGCTTAATCTAATGTCTTTGCCATTGTGAATAATGCTGTGTGAACATACGCATGCATGTGTCTTTATGGTAGAAGGATGAATATTCCTTTGAGTATGTATATGCCCAATAATGGGACTGCTGGGTCAAATGGCAGTTCTGTTTTAAGTTCTTTCAGAAATTGCCAAACCATTTTCCACAATGACTAAACAAGTTTACATTCCCACCAGAAGTGCACAAGCATTCCCTTTTCTCCATAACTTTGCCAGCATCTGTTACTTTTTTACCTTTTAATAATAGCCATTCTGACTGGTGTGAGATGGTGTCTCACTGTGGTTTTGATTGGCGTCATGAATAGCTAGTGGATGCTGAGCTATTATTAATACCTACATGATGGGATTACCTGTGCAGAAAACCACCATGTTACATATCACATATGTTACAAACCTGCACATACTGCACACGCACCCCTGAGCTTAAAAGATGGAAATAAAAAATAATAATTGCAAGTCACCTGACAGAATGCAGTAAGAAGATCATGGGATCACTTCTGTGATACTCTTGCCAAAAAAAGGTGCATCTAAATCTCGTCATAATAAAAACTCAAGAGAAATCCAATGGAGGGACATTCTGTATTACTGAACTTTACTCTTCAAAGGATTTAAGGTCATAAAGGTCAAAGAAAAACTGAGGAACTGTTCCAGACTGAGAGAGTCATGACAACTAAGAAGAACATTGTAGACAATTAACAAAACTTGAAAAGAAACTGAGAATTAAATGATCGAATGTATTGATGGTAACTTCTGATTATGAAGTAGTTACATAAAATGTCCTAACTTGTAGGAATACCCACTAAAGGTATCAGATGTGATGGCATCATGTCAGCAATTTACTCTCAAATGTTCCCCCAGGGGGGAGAGTTCTTTTCCCTAAAATTTACAACTTTTCTCCAATTTTAAGACTGTTTCCCAAAAGTTAATCAAATAAAGACATGAAAAAATAAATAGAAAAAGCAAAAAGCCTTAGGCAAACCTTATTTTTCCACAAGGAAAGATCTATATAAATCAGTGCTTAAAATTAAAATTATATAAGTTTGACTGCACTATAACAAACATAATACATCTGAACATGGACAATGTCCACAGTACTAGTATACCAAAATGACGTCTATCTAAACTTCAATCTATCAATATACAGAAAGATAAAAATCATAAAATACAAACAAGCCATCAGTTGATTCCACTAAAGTATTAATGGCAACTTGGTCATCTGGCTGTTTAAACAGCTAACATTTGGGCAGTTCGAGTATGTAAAATTCAATAATACTGATTTTCATTTGTAAAATCCACTGAAAAGTTAGCTGAAGAGGCCAAGAAACATTTTTTAACATACTACATGAATTCTGATCAGACATGTATAATAGGAAATATTTCCCTTTAGTAAAAATGTTCACATCATATATTTAATGGGAAACAAAATATCATGTGAACAGCCCAGAAATAAAATTGCCTTACCTTTCAGATCTTGTATTTTCTGTACAAAACCTGTGCATATTCTTTTGCTGCTTCCGAAACTGAGTATTGACTCGGATTTGCCTCGTGTGCAATTCCTAGAAGAGAATCTATACGGGATCCAGGTTCACATTCAGTATCATCTGAAAAGAAAAAGCAAGAATTATGTTATTATTAGTAGTAGTATTATTCTTTATTTTAAGACAGGGTCTTGCTCTTTCCTGTCTGGAGTGCCCTGGTGTGATCACAGGTCAAGTCTCTTCCTCCCAGGCTTAAGCAATTCTCCCACCTCAACCCCAAGTACTTGGAACTACAGGCATAAGCCACTGCACATGGCAAGTTTTTGTATTTTTTGTAGGGACAGGGTTTTGTCATGTTGCCCAGGTTGCTCTCAAACTTCTGGGCACCAGTGATCTGCCCGCCTCAGCCTCCCAAAGTGCTGTGACTACAGGCGTGAGCCAACATTCCTGACCAAAGAATTACATTCGATATATTTCATAGGTAACTAAGTGTTAAGTCCGTAAAAAAGAGTTGAGAACTTTTTCAGTGTTAATAAGAATAAAAAATATATATGACTACAATGCTAAGTTATTATTAGATAATAATTCACTGAGAGTTGCACACTGAATTAATGACCATTGTGGCTGAGCATCACAGCTTCTGGTTTTCTCATTCTTCACTCATTTATTCAGCAACAATGTGCTAAGGTACTAGACTATGACAAGCCCTGGAGTTACAAGATCAAGATGATACAGTCCACCCCTCAGCAATCGTATGCTATAACCTGAAAAAGTAGACAAAGAGGCAATTTCCATGCCAAGTCATAGACACCCTGACAGGCATAAAACAGGGCACTATTAGAACATAGGAGGGACACCTATCCCAGTTTTGTCTTGATATTGTAGGCTTTTTGGTGAAGGCATGGTTAGTGGATGCCTGAAGGACAAGAAAAAAAGACTGGCAGATAGAGCCAAGAAGCAAGCGCAAAGAGCTGAAGGTGAAGGAGGAGCACCCTGGAGTTCTGTGCAGTCCAGTTTGGCTGGATGCTAGAACAAAGGGGCAGAATACAGCAAGTGGTGAGAGACATGCCTGAGGAACGTGACAAGAACCAAATGAACACAGGCATTTATATTCCATGATAAGGAATTTGGCACCTTTCCTGAGGGCAAAAGTAAACCAATGACACTGTAAATGACTGGAGATTTAAAGTGTTAACCTCTCAAACAACTGCTTATAAACTATAACTGCCTGAGGTTACTACATGAGACTGGGGTGTTTTGGCCTTAAAAATCACTACCATCGGCTGGGCATGGTGGTTCATGCCTGTAATCCCAGCACTTTGGGAGGCCGAGGCCGGCGGATCACCTGAGGTCAGGAGCGTGAGACCAGTCTGACCAACAAAGAGGAACCCCATATCTACTAAACATACAAAATTAGCCAGGGTGGTGGCGCATGCTTGTAATCCCAGCTACTTGGGAGACTGAGGCAGGAGAATCGCTTGAACCCTGGAGGCGGAGGTTGTGGTGAGCCAAGACTGCACTCCAGCCTGGCAACAAGAGCCAAACTCCGTCAACAAAATAGATAAATAAATAAACACCTTTCTGCGTTGGCTGTGGGTTTGTAGTGCTCCCTGAGCTGTCCGTCCTGTGCCAAGATGCTTCAAAGAATTATTAAAAATACGTGCATCCCCATGAAGCCCACTATACCCAAGTTTACCAGGAGATTTGGGTAGGAAGGGGGCTGACGGGCTTCATCATTTATAAAATCCTGGCCGCTGATAAAGGCTGCAAAAGCTTCAGCTGCTGCTCACGGTCATCACTAACCAGCTTTACTTGGAGTACATGGGAAAGAAAACGTCAGTCTGCCTGTAAATTTGAGCAAGCTGTGTTAGATGGGGAGCGTGGAACATCACTGTACACCTGAACCGTTTACTTCATGGCATGAATGAATGCAACTGTGAGATGCACAAAAAAAGAGAAGTGAGGCAAGATCTAAAATCTACACCCTACTGTCGAAATTAAAAGAGCTAGAGGAGCAAGAGGAAATTCAAAAGCTAGCAGAAGACAAGAAATAACTAAGATCAGAGCAGAACTGAAGGAGACAGAGATACAAAAAACCCTTCAAAAAATTAATAAATCCAGCAGGTGGTTTTTTTGAAAAGATTAACAAAATAGATAGACTGCCAGTCAAACTAATAAAAAAGAAAAGAGATGAGAATCGAATAGATGCAATAAATGATGATAAAGGGGATATCACCACTGATTCCACAGAAATATAAACTACCATCAGAGATTACTACAAACACCTCTGTGCACATCAACCGGTAAATCCAGAAGAAATGGATAAATTCCTAGACCCTTACACCCTCCCAAGACTAAACTAGGAAGAAGTTGAATCCCTGAATAGACCAATAACAAGGTCTGATGTTGAGGCAGCAATTAATAGCCCACCAACCAAAAAAAATCCAGGTCCAGATGGGTTCACAGCCAAATTCTACAGATGTACAAGGAGGAGCTGATACCATTCCTGTTGAAACTATTCCAAACAATACAAAAAGAGGAAATCCTCCTTAACTCATTCTATGAGACCAACATCATCTTCATAACAAAACCCGGCAGACACACAACTAAAAAAGAAAATTTCAGGCCAATATCCATGATGAACATAGATGCAAAAATCTTCAATAAAATACTGGCAAACTGAATGCAACAGCACATCAAAACGCTTATCCATCACGATCAAGTAGACTTCATCCCGGGGATGCAAGGCCGGTTCAACATACCCAAGTCTATAAATGTAATCAATCACATAAACAGAACCAAAGACAAAAACCACATGATTACCTCAACAGATGCAGAGAAGGCCTTTGACAAAATTCAACAGCCATTTATGCTAAAAACCCTCAATAAACTGGGTATCGATGGAACGTATCTCAAAACAATAAAGGCTATTTATGACAAACCCATAACCAATATCATACTGAATGGGCAAAAGCTGGAAGAATTCCCTTTGAAAACCGGCACAAGACAAGGATGCCCTCTCTCACCACTCCTATTCAACATAGTATTGGAAGTTCTACCTAGAGCAATCAGGCAAGAAAAAGAAATAAAGGGTATTCAATCAGGAAAGGAGGAAGTCAAATTGTCTCTATTTGCAGACGACATGATTGTATAATTAGAAGACCCCACTGTCTCAGCCCAAAATCTCCTTAAGCGGATAAGGAACTTCAGCAAAGTCTCAGGATACAAAATCAATGTGCAAAGATCACAAGCATTCCTATACACCAATACCAGATAGAGAGCCAAATCATGAACTCCCATTCACAACTGCCACAAAGAGAATAAAATACCTAGGAATACAACTAACAAAGGACGTGAAGAACCTCTTCAAGGAGAACTACAAACCACTGCTCAAGGAAATAAGAGAGGATACAAACAGATGGAAAAACATTCCATGCTCATGGCTGGGAAGAATCAGTATCATGAAAATGGCCATACTGCCCAAAGTAATTTATAGATTCAACGCTATCCCCCATCAAGCTACCTATGATCCTCTTCACAGAACTGGAAAAAACCACCTTAAACTTCATATGGAACCAAAACAGAGCCCGCATAGCCAAGACAATCCTAAGCAAAAACAACAAAGCTGGAGGCATCACGCTACCTGACTTCAAACTATACTACAAGGCTACAGTAATCAAAACAGCACGGTACTGGTACCCAAACAGAGATATAGACCAATGGAACAGAACAGGGGCCTCAGAGATAACATCACACCTCTACAACCATCTGATCTTTGACAAACCGGACAAAAACAAGCAACGTGGAAAGGATTCCCTATTTAATAAGGGGTGTTGGGAAAACCGGCTAGCCATGTGCAGAAAGCTGAAACTGGACCCCTTCCTTACACCTTATACAAAAATTAATTCCAGATGGATTAAAGACTTAAACATAAGAACTAACACCATAAAGACCCTAGAAGAAAACTTAGGCAATATCATTCAGGACATAGGCATAGGCAAGGACTTCATGACTAAAACACCAAAAGTAATGGCAACAAAAGCCAAAATTGACAAATGGGATCTACTTAAACTTAAGAGCTTCTGCACAGCAAAAGAAACAATCATTAGAGTGAACCAGCAATCAACAGAGTGGGAAAAAATTTCAGCAAACTACGCATCTGACAAAGGGTTAATATCCAGAATCTACAAAGAACTAAAACAGATTTACAACAAAAAAACCAAACCATCAAAAAGTGGGAAAAGATATGAACAGATGATTTTCAAAAGAAGACATTTATGTGGCCAAGAAACATATGAAAAACTGCTCATCATTACTGGTCTTCAGAGAAATGCAAATTAAAACCACACTGAGATACCATTTCATGCCAGTTAGAATGGCGATCATTAAAAAATCTGGAGACAACAGATGCTGGAGAGGATGTGGAGAAACAGAAACACTTTTACACTGTTGGTGGGTGTGTAAATTACTTCAACCATTGTGGAAGACAGTGTGGCGATTCCTCAAGATCTAGAAATAGACCATTTGACCCAGCAATCCCATTATTGGGTATATACCCAAAGGATTATAAATCATTCTGTTATAAAGACACATGCACATGTATGTTCACTGTGGCACTGTTTACAATAGCAAAGACTTGGAACCAACCCAAATGCCCATCAACGATAGACTCGGTAAAGAAAATGTGGCACATATACACCATGGAATACTATGCAGCCATAAAAAAGGATGAGTTCATGTCATCTGCAGGGACATAGATGAATCTGGAAACCATCATTCTCAGCAAACTGACACAAGAACAGAAAACCAAACACCGAATGTTCACTCATAAGTGGGAGTTGAACAGCGAGAACACATGGACACAGGGAGGGGAAGATCACACACTGGGGCCTGTTGTGGGGTGGGAGGCTAGGGGAGGTATAGCAGCAGGTGGGGAGATTAGGGAGGGATAACATTAGGAGAAATACCTAATTAGGTGACGGGGGAGATGGAGGCAACAAACCACCACGGCACGTGTATACCTATGTAACAATCCTGCAAGATCTGCACATGTACCTGAGAACTTAAAGTAAAATAAAAAAAACAAAGAAAAAAGAAAAGAAAACATCACTACGATAACCCTGAGAACTTGATGATGCCTTTGTTTTCTGAGGACAGTTTTTGTGTGCTGGCTGACAGTCCCATACGGACGGTAAAAGTAAAGTGTAGAGCCTGACTTCTCAAGCTTTTTTTTCAAGCTATGGAACGTGGTAATTCATGAGGCATAAGTATGCTCTTCATTATACATGTCCAAGTTTTCACATCTTTCATTAGACGTAAGAAAGAATATTTAATATAGTACCTATTAACCAAAGAACGAAAAGGGATGTCATTTGTAGTTTACTTCAGACATATATTACTTAATCTAAATTTAATTTATACATTTTGGTAACGGCCGGGCGTGGTGGTTCATGCCTGTAATCCCAGCACTTTGGGAGGCCAAGGCGAGTGGATCACAAAGTCAGGAGTTCAAGACCAGCCTGGCCAAGATGGTAAAACCCCGTCTCTACTAAAAATACAAAAATTGGCCGGGCGTGGTGGCAGGGGCCTGTAATCCCAGCTACTGGGGAGGCTGAGGCAAGAGAATTGCTTGAACCCGGGCAGCAAAGTTTGCAGTGAGCTGAGATCGTACCATTTTACTCCAGCCTGGGCGATAGGGTGAGACTCCGTCTCAGAAAAAAAAAATTTGTTTGGTAACATACCTGCTACTGCTGTAGTTATACCACGTTCAAACTCCTCCCACATCTGAAATAAGTCAAATATTATTTTTAATGTTTAAGAAGAGATCTTATTATGGTAAGAAGTATCAATTACAAAACGTGGCCTTTAAATAATACTTTCAGAGACTAGATCTAACTTGAAGATTGCTTAAAAAAAAATCACATAAATTCCTACCTATTTTAAGTTTAGATAAAGGAGAACATATACGTGTTATGCTGTTTAATCTCATAAAAGCACAATTCATATTGGTCTGTTGGACAATGTCATTTCAAAAGTGTAAGGTTTTCCCTTATCAGTACAGAGGGTAAACAATTCAACTCATATTTTGCAATGAATGCATTACTTTCCCATTCTTATCAAAACGCTGCCCTTTATAAAAGTCTAATCAGTTTTTCACTTTAATGAATAGTTCCTTAAAATGAACTCTCCATTCTCCACTTGTGTAAAATAATAATTTTAAGGTATGTCCTTTGCTATTAATTCAGCACAGAATCTTTAATACACACTTGAAGAAAGCAGTGTTGTTGTGATGCATGTGAATATTCCACGGGCAAAAGATCAGAAATATTATACTATTATGGTTAACATGTCTTTATTCATATGGACACAAAGATTTCAGAAAATTTACATGAAAACAAGAATAAAAATAGGTTAGAGCTAGTTGTCAATCTTAGTTTCACTGACTCATGCGTGTCTAGAATTAGAAACTTGGAAAACAATATAGTTATTTAACTGCAACTTTGATTTCACAACTTTGATTTCTTTTCAGAAATTAGTACCCATTTTGAAGCATCTGACAAGTTATAGTAATTTACGGGCATAAAAAGTCTTAACACCCTCCTTTCAGGGCCACGGGTTAAAGAAACGTGAGTCCTCTGTGGCCGCCAGCAATAAAGACCCTGCAATTTGGCATACTTTTGTCTTGGTGTTAATTTTCTATGCTCGCTCCGGTACAACAATATCTAATGCCTTTACAAATTTTAGGTGTCATGTCAATTTTTTTTTTGACTAACAGGTTCACCCATATTTTGAGCCTCCTTTCCATCACATTTCTGTGACTAAAACATTACAGACAGGCTTTACAGAGGAGGTAACATTGTGACATGATAAAAGCCCCATAAAACTGCATACCTCAACTATACCTCAGCTTTCTATTGAAACTGCTCTCTGTAACCCTGATGTGACAGGCAAGCAGTCCAAACCCATGCCATCTTGGCCCCTGCAACTTGTAATAAGTAACCAAGGTCTGTAATTTCCACCCTACCCAGACAATGTGTAAACTAACGCTTATCTTGACTTCTGTGAACCACTTAAGTCACAATCGGAATGTCCGAAGCCCCTCACCCTCACCCCCGCCCAGGAGGTGGTTTACAGAATGTCCAAAGTCCACTGGCCCTCGGAATGTCCAACACCCCTCGCCCCCACCCCTGCCCAGGAGGTGGTTTACGGGCATAAAAGGTCTTGACAACCTCCTTCGGGGCCACGGGTTGAAGACACTCGAGTCCTCCGTGGCCACCAGCAATAAAGACCCTGCAATTTGGCATACTTTTGTCTTGATGTTCACTTTCTATGCTCACTCTGGTATAACAACATGACAACAGCATTACCAGCCAGGCCTTATAAAAGAAGTAACTCAGTACCAGATAAAGGGGGAAGCCTTTCTTTAAAGAACCTCTAGATACTGCGACTCATAAGCACTATGTCAAAGTACATTTTTACATGACTCAAACTCAGACACCACGACTGTAAAGTTATCTTTTCTCCCAAAACCTCTTCTGCTAAATATTACCAGTGTAACAGATTTTATTATTTCTTTCTACCCCATTCACAAATACTTTCATACTACCTCAATTTTGTTAACATAAAAATGAGATACTCTCCTTAACAAATTGCTTACTTTTATACTGAAGAAATCCTAACTCTGTAGAGAGAGAATACTTTTTGTATAACAACTTTAAATAAAGGTCATTTTCTCTCCAAACTCTTATAATTAAGAGTACGTGGTAGAAGTCTCTGCCCCTTTGCAGTCCTGGAGTGGCCTCCCCCTACACCAATTCTCTTCCGGCCTTTCCCTGACCCTTGACTATTTCACCACATAAAGGACAGTGGAGGGCAACTGCCTTTGGGAAAGAGATCCCAGGTCACATGTGAAAGCAGAGGGAAAAGGGACAGACCCAGAACACAGGGAGGGACTGCCTCTGGGACCCAAAACCTTAGGAAAGGGGTCTTGAGTGTTGATGACTCCAGTTTTTTCCTGGCCAGTGAAAGGCCCCAAAAAATTAAGAAAAAATAGTTCCTCAAAAATCTTCCCTCGCATCAGATCTGCTTTTTATACTCTCTCATCACCATCTTGTAAAATGACACATTACCTCATTTTTCTGGTAAGTACTGTGAAGGGAAAAGATATCTTGGGCCCCAAAATAACGAAGCTAAAAGGAAAACTCAAGCTGGAAACTGCTTAGAGAAAACCTGCCTCCCATTCTATTCAAAGTTATCTCTCTGCTCACTGAGATAAATGCATAGCTGACTGTCTCCTTTGGAAAGGCAAATCAGAAACTCAAAAGAATGCCACTGTTTGTCTCTCACCTATCTGGAAGGAAGCTCCCTCCCAACTTCCAGTCTTCCTCCCTTTACTTCAAGTCATCCCACCTTTCCAGACGGAACCGATGTACTTCTTACATATATTAACTGATGTCTCCTGTCTCCCTAAAATGTATAAAACCAAGCTGTGCCCCGACCACCTTGGATACATGTCATCAGGACTTCCTGAGGCTGTGTCATGGCATGTGTCCTCAACTTTGGCAAAACAGACTTTCTCAATTAACTGAGGCCTGTCTCAAATTTTAGGGGTTCACAGTACTAATGAGAACATTATATTTGCATCATGCTTAACAATTTACAGACATATTTAACATTCATTTTCCTTTGGTACCCAGTGGTACAATTTCATGACTGAAGCATTTGGACGCTAATCATCTTATTTCTTTTCAGAAAAATAAAATCTAAGCGGACAATATGATTAAAAATCTCAGCTAGCTGGGCTCCTGAAATCTATGTATTAAAACAATAATTTAATGCATTGCCTTTTAAGCTATTTGGCTGCAATGCTGTCTAAGAAACCATAGATTTGCTCTTCTATGATCTGTTAGGACGTGAAATAGCCAGGTAAACACAACAAGGTCGAGGCCTCATTCCATGTGGGCCTATGCTAACTTTCTGTGCATTAAGGAGATCATAAAAACACCAAAAACTAAGCCGGGCGTGGTGGCTCACGCCTGTAATCCCTGGACTTTGGGAGGCTGAGGCAGGCAGATCATGAGGTCAGGAGTTCAAGACCAACCTGGCCAATATAGTGAAACCCCATCTCCACTAAAAATACAAAAATTAGCTGGGTGTCGTGGTGCATGCCTGTAGTCCCAGCTGCTCGGGAGGCTGAGGCAGGAGAATCGCTTGAACCCGGGAGGCAGAGGTTGCAGTGAGCCAAGAATGCACCACTGCACTCCACCCTGGGCGACACAGCAAGACTCCATCTCAAAAAAAAAAACTCAAAAAACAAAATAACAACAACATAACCGCTGAAACTATAAGCCAATGTACATTGACTGAAATTTTAAAAAATAAAAATATACACAAAGAAAACTATTTAATTTTGTTCATACAAATGTTTTACGGATTTTGTAACTTTTATAAGAGGCAGAATCTTGCTGTGTTGCCCAGGCTGGAGTGCTACGGTGCTACAGAACAATCATTACACACCGCAGCCTTCAACTCCTGGGCTCAGGTGATCTTTCTGCCCTCAGCCTCAGGTGTAGCTGGGACTATAGGTGTGTGCCACTGTGCCCAGGCTTTATAATTTTCCCCCCCAGTTGAAAAATGGACAAATGTTAGACAAATACCTTCATCTGAGTTAAGCATAGTTGAACTCCTTTTTTTTCTCTTTACCAATTCTATAATTGACACAGCTTGTCATTCTTGGATCCATTTTGAAATCCCCAGAAATAGACTCTTACTCTGAGTGAAACCACATGGTTGAACTAAAAGGTTCCTGTTACCTGTCCAGGGCAGATGTCCATGTGCAGCTTGACATGGAATTTGGGGTAGATAGAATAGAATTGATTCTATTTGGTCACATTTGCTATTTAAGGACTCTAGATACCATTGCCATCTTAGTCACCAATCACTCAAGTTATGGCTAGGTAGAGAGACGTAAGTGAGCTTTACTTTAAAAATTCAGATGTTTATTTCAGAATCACCATACAATTGCATAGCAATAGACACATTTATAAAAATGGAGATTAAAACGCTGTAAGAGCAACAGCAATTACAGGTGTACTCATGTAAGAAAACCACAAAACTTTTAACTTAAAGAACAGAGATTAATCAAGTGTTGCAGGTTTATACAACATATTAAAAGTATTCACATTGGATCCTTTTAAATAATAAACATCCATGTGTGGTTAGTGTGTGGATACCAATCATTCACACATGATGAGGGGTAGAAAACCTGAGATTGAAGCAGGATCGGCCTCGAGAAACAGACCTCTCGAACACCGAACTGCGAAGGAAGAGGTGTTTATTATTATTATTATTATTATTATTTTTACTGCGGCCGGGAGCCAGGCGACAATCTGTCTAAATGACCAAGCTCTCCTAACAAAGAGAGGCTCTGCCTGGATATAGGCTTACACTCTAGATATTACACATGAAAGAATCTTAGGTTTACAGCCTTAGAAATTACAAGTGAAAGGGTCCTAGGCTTACAGCTTTAGAAATCACACATGAAAGGGTCTTGGGTTTACAGTTTTAGAAAGCACATATGAAAGGGTCTTGGTCGATGGAGGAGTGGGATGGGGTTCTGATCTTGTTTAAGTAAAACCAATGTCTCCTGGAGAGATTCCCCCACACCATGCCTGCTATTTACAGCAAGGTGATTTAGGAGGCCAGTCGGCCATCCTTTTCTTCTATTGAAATGCAGTGTGGAGGTCA
Source organism: Ateles fusciceps (assembly GCA_036589455.1). Classification (NCBI taxonomy): domain Eukaryota; kingdom Metazoa; phylum Chordata; class Mammalia; order Primates; family Atelidae; genus Ateles; species Ateles fusciceps. Next base: position 13,830 of record JAZHEH010001797.1, on the reverse strand, counting down.
AGGGGAAGGTGATCCTAGATGCCTGGGTCTACTTGTTACGATTATGCAGAAAAACTTTAAAAGTGACCCCAGGCACACTAAACCCTTTAAAAGTGAACCCCAGGTAAACATAAAATCAATTAGTAAGACAAAGCACATCAAAGTATACCTTTGTTAAAATCTAACTTAATTGTAGTTTTTAAAGAAATTTCAAATGTGTCAGTTTGGTTACATTTACTGAATAAAGTTAACAAAGGAGTAATCTCCTATGAATGAGAGCTCCAGGGATTTAAAAATAACTACAATTTCTGTCTCCTCTCTTTATTAACAGGGATAATTATTACCTTTGCTTACCATACACAACACAATTAAACAACTGAGTATTTCACCAAATAACATACCAGAATTATATCAGAAATCTCAACACCAAAGGAAAAAAGATAATAGAACTAACCCTCGAGAAGAAGCTGTCTATGCTCTCATCCGAAGACCAGCGTTTTCTTTGAATATGTGTTCTGTTGAAACCTTCACTGTAAAGATTTCCAACAGAAGGTGACGCTTGGACTGGCCTTGTAGTAGAAGCAGTGACTAGAGATCTGGTCTTCTCTTTCTCCACAGTAAGCTGGGTACTGACCTCTGCTATCCTCTCATTGGTTCTATGAAGATTGCAAAAGACAAATGCTTAGTATTTCATTTTTTCCTAAATGATTCCTAAATGACTTCAAGTGTTCTAAAAGTTGCCATAAGAGTAAATGGAATATACCATAAGCCATATTTTAACTCTGAAAATGTGTTAGAGCACGCCTACTGTATCCAATTACAGTTTTAACATTGTTCTAAAGAAGTACATATATTTCTAGGGGGAACAACTACTTGTTTGTTGGAAATTCCCCTAGAAATCATGTTGTACTCCTTAAATATATACAATAAATCATGTTGTACTCTTTAAATATCTACAATTAAAAAACTAAAAGAAAAAAATAAAAGCTAGAAATACTTGTATTTAGTAAACCAGTTCGAGATTTTTGAAAAACTATCAGTCAAAGACATGTTCAAACAATTGTTTTTACCGCCCTTGTACATTTCACCCATTATCTGAAAAAAAAAACTGAGCATTTGGCACTGAGGAATCATTCAAGGAGACTTTTCCTGGGGGAGAATAAGACAGCTGAGATCAAAGAGAGCTAAAACAGCATCGACGACAATCACCTCCTAACACTGTGGCCCACGTATCAGAGGTGGGGCCTGCCCTTTCTGTCTTCCGCACATCCCCTCAGGCTGACCGAGGTGTTTGTTTTTTTTTTTTTTTTATCACTTAGTAAGTGATACTTCCCTTCAACCCTACGTTAATCATTCTGTACTTCACAAGTGTGTCTTTACGTGGAGCGGAAAAACTATACAGGACACTTCTTCTCAAGGTGCCCCCTAATGATCACAATCAAGCAAAGTGAATTTACCAAGTGCCAGAATGTGCCCAGGGTAGTCGTACTTGACCCAAGGTTTTCAGCTGTCATCTTCCAACAATTAATTAAATTCATTAATATTTTGAATTAAGGGAATACTGACAATTTTTATCATGATATCACTGTCTAAATTATGAAGGTTCACAAATATTTAGCTGAAACCCTAATAGATCAGGTTAACTATACAAGAATATTAAGGGGTGGGGGAAGCCACATAAAACCAAAAAACAGGAGCGACATGAACTGTCCTGGACTAAGATTGTAAAGGTTAAGTTCATTTACTATTTATAATTTATAATATTCAAAAATGGTACAATCTAGTCAGCTTTCACTTCCCACAAATCTCATGAACCTGTCTCACTACAAGTTATGCTTTGGAAGGCAAATTAATGAGCTTAACTTATTTGCTATGATTCTGTATACTGACTTACCTTGTCAGTTCTTTTGACAAGGAGTTTACAACTTTTACTTCTTCTAGGTAGAGTTCCTTATATCTTTCCGATCCGGTTTTATTATCAGCTTGCGAAGTTTTTATTCTGGAGAGTTCAGATTCCAGATCTTTGATTCTGAGTTCCATCTTTTTTACTGAAGTAATATCATTCTCCCTTAACTGCACTAACTGTTTTTGAGATGCTGCTTGAGTCTAAAATAAATTAAAAGGGAACATTTTTAAAGTAATTATCACCTGAATAATTACTGTGCATTTGTTTCCTTTTGTTTGGAGTCAGTTATTCAGAGAGCAATTTTAAGTCTGTGAAGAAAGACAGATGCTCAAGCTTAACATATTTATCATCAGTATCAACTGAATTAATAATTGAGTCTGAACTGTAAATCAATTCTCCAAACAATGACAGAAACAAGTTAAAATTTTTCAAATGGAACAATGTAACTTAAAAGCAGTTCAAGAGTATGGTATAATTTCTCAATCACGACTTTTTTTTTTTTACTTTTTCTATCAGTCTTCTTTTATGCATACTGGCCTTAGTAATCAATGATTTTCTGGTGAGAATTATTATTATGGAAGATCAATTTAGTTATAAGAATGATGGAAACTAAAATATTTAAAGGGAGAAACAGATACCACCTTCCTTCTAGAAGTCTACCAAACAAATTGCTGTAAGAAAAGTAGAGAAAACATATACGATGTATATATCCAAAATAGAATTTGCAGTGAAATGAATGAAAGCACATTACAGATAAATAAACCTACCTGCAAGAGGAGATTGATTCCCTTTAACTTTTCTTCTATCTTCTGTCTTGTTCTTTCTTCAGTCAACACTTCATACTGTTCAGCTTCACCACGTTCTAACATATTTCTCTCCATATAACTTTTGAGATTTACTATTTCCCGTTTCAGCTGCTTCGTATTCTTCTGTAGTGTTTCGTATTTCTTTCGCATTTCTTTCATAGAGAATAATGTCTGCTGAAGAACTTCATTCTCTGCGTCCAGATGTAGACATTGTGAAGGTGCAGTTTCCTGTGCTTCTGTAAGGTCATCCTGCATGAGTCGAAAAACATTATAGTTTGGTAATGAAGGAGGTAGACAGAGGCCAGGTGTGGTGGCTCACACCTGTAATCCCAGAACTTTGGGAGGATGAGGCGGATGGATCACCTGAGGTCAGGAGTTTGAGACCATCCTGGCCAACAGAGCAAAACCCCATCTCTACTAAAAGCACAAAAATTAGCCGGGTGTGGTGGTGGGTGCCTGTAATCCCAGTTATTCAGGAGGCCGAGGCAGGAGAATGGCTTGAACCCGGGAGGTGGAGGTTGCAGTGACCCGAGACAGTGCCACTGCACTCTAGCATGGGCAGAAAAAAAAAGATAAAAGAAAGTCGACTGAGAATGGTCTAACGCAAAACTAACAATTTTTGAAGTGAATTCAGTTGCAATAAAATATTACCTATACTGTTGTAGATTCATAAAAAACGGACCCTTGGATTACTCAGAAAATTAAAAACAAAGTTAAAACCACCAGAATTCACAAAAATATATCCTTTACTTTCATCATTTTTTCCACATAACATTTGGATTTGATCTTAAACTTCTGTTTTTCTATGATCATTTCACGGCTCTCCTCCTTAAAATGGCTCTAAGTCACCCCCTTAGCACAAGTCTCTTATTCCTGTAACCCACTGTCATTCTCCATAATTTGCATGGAAGTTTTAGGGGCATCATATTGAATTATTTGGGCCTCAGTCAATAAATGGCTCCCATAATAAGACACTGAAAATAAGACTCTAATAAATCTTGGAAACAAAGTGGATTCCAGCACCGTAAGCCTCTTGCTGAACTGCAAGTGTCTTAGGTTAATCTGAGTTACATTTCAAGGAGTAATGATACTTGCAGTTAAGAAGCAATCACATCTCCCAGTATAAAAGTTCAATGGCACGATCCATACCACTTTTCTGAAGAAAAATACCTTCATTTAGTAGCATAATCTTGCAATTCATTGCTGCTTTACATGAAATAAGGGAGCACATTAAACAATGACAACAAAAAATCTCACTGAAATTTCAGTGGTGCTGAGTTGGAAAGAACTGCTCTCCTTTAGAGGAAATGACTATGACTTTTGTATTTTAAAAAGGTAAGAGAAGTGGTGGTTTCGAAACATCTACAAATTGCTTGCCACTTCTCCCGTGACATTCCCCTCTCCTGAATACAAGCTGGCATTAATAACTGGTTTCTCGTGAGCATAATGTGGCAGAACTGCTGTGTGACTTCTAAGGTTGGGTTACAAAATGTCATACAGCTTCCACCCAACTCTCTTTCTCTAGGGACTCCAGTCCTTAAAACGTAGCCACCATGCTGTGAGAAAGCCCAAACTACACGGTGAGTCCTCACGTAGGTAGGTGTTCGAGTTGTCTTTCCCACCTAATGTCCCACCAAAGGCAGCTTCGAATGCCACACAAGTGAAGGAACAAGCCTTTAGATGATTCTAGTCCCCAGCTTTAAGTCACCTCAGCTGATGCCAAGTAAAGAAAAAGTGAGCTGGCCCCACTGAGCCTTGCTTGTAACTGCAGCTTACGGACAAAATAGATGTTGTTTTGAGACACGACATTTTGTTATATACCAAGAAATAACTGATACAGATACGGACACTACATAGAGATTGCACAACAACAAAAACTACTAAAACATGCAGGATCACCATTGCACCAGGAGCTAAGCAGAAGATAAGAGGACCTACAGAAGAATAAGCACGAAAACAAAAAGACTTTTAAAGCGACTGTGAGTGGAAGCCTGATGGTCCTCGAAGAAGCTGGCAGGAAGGGTTTTAAGGAGAGTGAAGACAATGATACTGGAACCCGAAGGAAAGGACACTGTTACTACGCGGCTACTGAAAGTAAAACCAATGCAAGAGATAAGCTAAAGAAAGACTACTACATACAAAGGAACCGGGACCTTTCTGGGTTTAAGTATCTGTTTCCTTTTTATAGCCTCTCCACATATCAGAGTCCCAAATACAGACAGTCCTTGACTTAGCATGGTTCAATTCAACATTTTCTGACATTTTATAATAGTGCGAAAATGATACGGGTTGAGTACACCTCTTAGCTTAAGGAGGGGGCTGCATAAGAACAAAGTCACTGTAAATGGAAATTATTGTAAATGGGAAACCTACCCACAAATTCTGATATTTGCAATTTATGATGGTCCACAAATTGCAAATATCCTACATAACAAATGCAAATGTCATCCAGACATAACCCCATCCTAACTTGAGGAGCACCTGTATTGCTGAGATAAATGGCCTCTGGGATAAAATCAAATCCAGGGTGCTGCCAGGAGAACACCGTCTGAAGGTGAAGCCAAGACTGTGACTATAAGACCCTTTCTTAAGACCTCTGAAAGATTTAAGGCGGTTCCTCAAATTCCCTTAAAGATCTTAAGGGTATAAACATCTGAAGGCACTGTCCTACTCAGCCTCACAGGAAGTGCAAGGTGAAGTGCTTATCTCAAAGAGATCTGGACAAGTGGTTTTTCCAATGACAAGAACCCAAGTAAAATTCACAGCACTCTTAAATATTTAAGAGAACTGTAGTAACAACAGCACTGCTTGCTAGCATGGATTAAAAGACACCAAGACAGTAAAAATGAAAAGAGGCCTGAGGACCTAAGAAGTTCTATGGGGAGGAAGCTGGCTGAGAAAACTACTTAGCTGAAAACACAGGTCATTGCTTATGGAAAGGATATAACAAAGAGCCAGAAAGGTACCATAAAGAGCCACAGAGGATGGTTCCCATGAAGTCCAAATCGAAGAAGCAGAAGTACACATCAGGCTGTATTTCAGAATTGCTATGGTCTAGTATTTCCTTTGTGACTCCCATTTTCTCTCTGTTCAATAGGAGGGTCCACGGCAGTTTAGGAGAATGCTGAGTGGGTGAGTGGTAGGTAGTTCTTAAGTAGGTGAGTGATAGGTAGTTCTTAAGTCTTTGTGTTGACAAGAAATGCACTCACGGGGTTACACCATAGAAACCACAACCCCAGGGTGAATCCCTACCAGACGTGATAAAGACAGGATCTTGCGCTTCAAGCCTGAACCTGCTGCCATATTAACTGCCATGTGTGTGCGGGGTGGGAGGTAATCATTAGAAATGAGTGTGTTTTTCAAGTGGTAGAAAATTTTAAAATTATAGCTATAGGGTCGATTGCGCATGTTTTGAAACACGGCTATACATTCCTTAATATGCACAGCACAGACAGAGACATCATGGAGAAGTCTGACTGGGAACAGCCAGCACTCACCTCCTTCAAAAAGAAAAACCAAAACAGCAAGTAGGTAAACATACCCTTGAGGAAAACATCAAAGACAACACACCGGAATTCAGCAGGAAATTGATAGGGATCCTCTGAGGACAGAAGGAAAGGGAACTGAGGTAGCCAGCCCAGCCAGGATTATCTCAAAGCCAGGACAGATTCCCCCAAATCCCTTGCCCCACAGCACCCTATACTTGTGGAAATAGGTGGTCACCTAATAGCCCACCAGGGAAACTACTCTAGGTCAAAGGGATCCTAAGTGGGTGCTCTCCAGAGCCTGGGAGCCACCTGACACACCACTGCCACCAACAGCAGGCCTGTCCTCTTCGGTGGCCGTGCTGTGCATACCTGTGTGTACCTTTAGGAGCCCTGAGGACTGGCCCACTCAAGTGTACCACGCAGGAGCCTGAGAACAAGCCTGCCAAATCCACCAGGGGTGGTGCCCATGTGAGCCATATGAAAGCCTGAAGACAAGGTCACTTTGCTTGCTGCTGCTGTTGCTGCTGCCAGTGCTCACATACGCTGTCCAGGGCCCTGAGAAGCAGCCCACCCCACCCAGGCCTGCGTGCATTTACCCAGGCTCCGTCTACCACGACCACCAAGGACAGTCCCACTGCCCCACTGGTACCTGCACATGCCAGCCGGGAGCATGAAGACAGGGCTGCCTCACCAGCCACTGACAAAGGCTCTTGCACGTGCCTTCACTGAGCCTGTGGACAAGCCTGCTCCACACACTGCCATAGGAACCCACCCAAATGTTCCTCATAGAGGGCCAGAGAGAAATGCCCACACAGCCTCCTTTCACCACTACCAGTGCCCACGCATGCTACCAAAGAATCCAAGGTCTGGCCCCAGCTGCTACTGTCATCTCCAGTGCCACAAGTGTCACCAAGGTCCTCTGGGCTGGCCCGTTACTGCCGCCTCTGATACCAGCACACACCACCTGGAGGCCCAAGGGCCAGCCCACTCAAGCACCCCATTGCCACCAAAAACTGGCAAGCCCGGCCTGGTGCTGCCAGTACTAGTACTTTGTGTGGGCCACCAATGTGCCCGAGGACTGGCCTGCTATCCTCCCCATCACCATCAAGGCCTCACCACAGCATCCCCCATGACTAACCACCACACCATAAGCCACTGAGGAACTTACAGATACTGATGCTGATTACAGCAGAAGAAAGCATAAGTATATGGAGACTACACCAATGCACCCACCCATCAGCAATGCCAGAGCACCATACTTAACCAATAACATAGATACATCTACAGAAAAAAGTCAACCCCTAAAACTAGATGAAGTGACTGTTACACCAGCTGTACAATTATCAACATTAAGGACACAAGAAGCATGAAAAATCAAATAAACATGACACCTCCCAAAGAACACAGTCATTCTCCAGTAACAGATCCCAAAGAAAAGGAAGCCTATAAAATTCAAATCAAAGAGCTTAAGGAAACATAGTGAGATACAGAATAATACAAAGGAATCAGGAAAGATTCCTGATAGGAAAGATAGAAAATACAAAGGAATCAGGAAAACAATTTACGATCTAAATAACAAATTCACCAATGAAAAAGACAGCATTAAAAGGAACCAAACAGAAATCCTGGAACTGAGAATTCAATACATAAAATAAAAACAACTGAGAACGTTGGCAATAGACTAGAGCAAGCAGAAGAACGAATTTCTGAACTTGAAGAGAGGTTTTTATCAGAGGTCAGACAAAGAAAAAGAAAAAAGAAAAAAAGAAAGTAAAAAGAATGAAGACAGTGTATGTGATATATGGGCCATCATGAGCCAAAAATTTTTCGAATATTGGGAGTTGCAGAAACAGAAGAGATGGGAAAAGGCACATAAACCCTATATAATGAAATAATAGCTGAAAAACTCCCAACTCTTGTGAGAGATGTAAACATCTAGATACAGACGTCTCAAAGATCCCCCAAAGAAACACAATTTTAAAAGTCTTCTCTGAGGCACATCAGAGTCAAATGTCAAAAGTCAAAGACAAAGAACAAGAGAAAAACACCAAGTCACATACAAGGGAATTCGTATCAGACAAACAGCATGTTTGTCAGCAGAAACCTTAGAGGACAGGACACAATCAGATGATGTATTTAATATGTGGGAAGAAAAAGACTGCCAGTCAAGAATACTCTATCTAGCAAAGCTATCCTTTAAAACTGAAAAAGAGGGGCCAGGTGCTCATGCCTGTAATCCTAGCACTTGTGGAGGCCAAGGTGGGTGGACTGCCTGAGCTCAGGAGTTCAAGACCAGCCTGGGCAATAAGGCAAAACCCCGTCTCTACTAAAAATACAAAAAATTAGCCGGACATGGTGACGCATGCCTGTAGTCCCAGCTACTCAGGAGGCGGAGGCATGAGAATTGCTTGAACCTGGGAGGTGGGCGGAGGTTGCAGTGAGCTGAGATCCTGTCACTGAACTCCAGCCAGAGCAATAGAGTGAGACTGTCTCTCCAACAAATAATAAATAAAACTGAAAAAGAAATAACATCTCAGACAAGCAAAAGTTGAAGGAATGCATCACCACTAGACTGGTCCTACAAGAAATGCTCATAGGAGTCCTCAATCTGGAAGCAAAAAGACAGTGTCAACCAACATGAAAATCAAAAAACTCGCCGGACGTGGTGGCTCACGCCTGTAATCCTAACACTTTGGGAGGCCGAGGTGGGTGGATCACCTGAGGTCAGGAGTTCAAGACCAGCCTGGCCATCGTGGTGAAACCCCATCTTTAAAAAAAAAAAAAAAAAAAGAAAGAAAATCAAAAAACTCTTAAGATTCACTGGTAGAGCAGGTACAGAAAAGAAAAAGAGAAAGGAATCAAACATCACTACAGAAAACCAACAAATTATAGATGTAAACAGTAAAAGAAGAAGAAGGGAACCAAGGATAGATACAATAATCACTAAACAATTAATAATATGAAAGGAGTAACTCTTCACCTATCAATAAAAACCCTGAATATACATGGTTTAAATTCACCCAATTAAAGATATAGATTGACCGAATGGATTACAAAAAAGACCAAACGATACATTGCCTACAAGAAACTCATTTCACTTGTAAAGACCACAGACTGCAAGGGAAAGGATGGAAGGATATTCCACGCAAATGGAAACCAAAAGCATGCAGGAGTAGCTGTATTTATATCAGACAAAATAGATCTTAAGTCAAAAAGAAACATAAAAGAGAAAAAGAACGTCATTATATAATAATAACAGGATCAATTCAGCAAAAGTATACAACAGTCATAAAGGTATATGCACTTAATACCTGAGCACACAGATATATAAGGCAAACATCACTGAAACTAAAGAGACAGATAGTCCCCAGTACAATAATAGATGGGGACTCCATCACCTGACTTTCAGCATTGTAAAGATCATCTAAACAGAAAATCGACAAAGAAACATCAAAATTAACCTGCACTGCAGACCATAAGGACCTAGCAGACACTTACAGAACATTTCATTAAAAAGCTGCAGAATACACATTCTTCTCATTAGCACATAGAAAATTCTCCAGAATAGACCATATACTGAGTTTTAAAACTCCTAGGAATCAAGTATCTTCTCAAACCACAATGGAATAAAAATAGAAATCAATAACAATGATAAAAACTTTGCAAACTGTACAAACACATGGAAATTAAACAGCATGCTCCTGAATGAACAACTGGGCCAATCAACAAATTAAGAAAAAAAATTTAAAATATCTTGAAACAAATGAAAATGGGAAAAAAATCAACCCCTATAGAAAGCGACAAAAGCAGCACTAAGAGGGCAATTGATAGCAATTAATGGCTACATCTAAAAAAGACAAAGACTTCAAACAAGCAACCTAACAATGCACCTTAAGAAACCAAAAAAGCAAGAACAGACCTGAAACTCAAATGCAGCGGAAGGAAAGAAATGATAAAGGCAGGGCAGAACTGAATGAGGTAGAGTTAAAAAACAAACAAACAAAACAAACAAACAAAAGACCCTTCAAACTAAAAGATGGTTTTGGGAAAAGATAAACACAACTGATAAACTGCTAACTATATTAAACAAGAAAAAGAGATAACTCAAATAAAAAGAGAAACAGAGAAGGAGATATTAAAACTGATACCAAAGAAATACATGGGATCATGAGAGACTATTGTGCACAACTATATGCCAACAAACTGAACACCCTAGAGAAAATGGATACATTTCCTGGAAATGCATAAGCAGCAAGAATGAAGCAAGAAGAAATGGACACCTGAACAGACCAATAAAAGGTTATGCAATTGAATCAGCAGTAAAGTTTCCCAACAAAGAAAAGTATAAAACTGGATAACTTTACTGCTGAATTCTACTAAACTTTTAAGGAAAAACTAACACCAATGTTTTGCAAATTATTCCAAAATCTTCCTAGTTTATTCTAAAGGTCAGCATTACTCTAAGGCCAAACCCAGACAAGGACACACACAGCAAAAGAAAACTACGTGCCAATATCCCTGAAGGACACAGACAAAAAATTGTCAAAGAAATAAAGGGGATCCAAATTGGAAAACGGAAAGTCAAACTGTCTCTCTGTGCACATAAAAGAATTCAGCAAAGGTGCAGGCCATAAAATCAGCATACAAAAAATAATGCCAATAGCATGTGTAACCTTTCTATACACGAATAATCAACTAGCCTAAAAAGACATCAAGAAGGCAGTCCAATTACTCAAGCTGAAAAATAATAAAATACCTCGGAATAAAGTTAACCAAAGAGATGAAAGACCTCTACAAAAAAGCTACAAAACACTGATGAAAGAAATTGTAGCGGACACACACATGGAAAGATACTGCATGCTCATGGACTGGAAGAATATTGGTTAAATGGCCTTACTACTGAAAGCGGTCTACAGATTCAATGCAAGCTCTATTAAACGCCAATTTCTGATGTTTTCAGGGGTAGACAAGATGGTTACCACATGCAGCCAGGAATCTCAAGTAAATTATCACACTTTGAGCAGGTATTTGGAGAGAAAACACTGAAATTTGGGAAGGCAGGCAGGCAGGCAGGCATCAAGGTTGAAAAGGAAGAAATCTGGGAAGCCTGCACAGGGTCACCAAGCACTAGGACTACTCCCCCAGGCCAGAAACTAAGAAAGGGGTGAGTGAAGGAACTATGCAACACCACACACCCACACAGGAACTCTGGGATACTAGCTACAAGAGATCCCCAGATCCACAGACATCTGAATTGGCAAGAACAACTGCCTGGAGAATAGGCAGAGGCAGAGCTCAAACCTGCATACAGCCCAGAAGGTTTTGCACCTGGTGCAGCTGCAGCAAAACATGACCACAGGCACCCATCCGGCAAGGCTCTCCATCTTGCTCTGAGTGACTCCAGCTCCTGCTTACTGCCAGGTCAGTAGACAGCAGGGCCGCATTTACCACGGGACTGTGGCATATCTGGTCTGTGGACCTTCTCGTCCACCAGCCCCTCCCAAGGCCCCTGCCTGGCTACTCACTCGAGAGTAAGCACACAGCACAGCCTCCACTGCTCCATCTGAGTGCTTTGCCAGAGGCCTGGGAGCAGTTCAGCCAACAACCCCAGCACAGCCAATGCTCAATCCCATAGGACCAGAAGTCAAAGTCATGAACCTGGTCTTGATACCCCCAGGGTTCAAGCACACTGCTCAAGTATACTGAGCTGGTATCTGTGGCCTGAGTTCAAGCAGAGGAGGAGCTTTCTCTCTCAGAATGCCGAGAAAAGGGAGGCCCGAGTTCATCTGCCAGTGTGGGAGCCGGGTGTGCCTCCCTCTACAACAGCAGACCCCAGCCTTTTTGGTGCCAGGGCTGGTTTAGTGGAAAACCATTTTTCCACAGATGGTGGAGCTGTGGATGGTTTTGAGATGAAACTGTTCCACTTCAGATCATCAGGCATTAGATTCTCATAAAGAGCACACAACCTAGATCCTTTGCATGCACAATTCACAACAGGGTTTGTGCTCCTACGAGAATCTAACACCAGTGCTGATGTGACAAGAGGCGGAGCTCGGGTGGTAGTGCTCACTCGCCAGCCCTCCTCTCACCTCCTGCTGTATGGCCCAGTTTCTAGCAGGCCACAGACCAGTACTGGTCCGCCACCTGGGGGTTAGGGACCCTGTTCTACAAGACCTGTCCAGGAAGGTGCAACCTGTCTGTCCACGGCCTCTGCCTGAGGGAGCCCACAGCCTGAAAGTTCTAACAGTCTGGGTGCGGAAGGCTAGGGGACGAAACTACCTAGTTGGACCTGCCCTAGGGGCAGACACTAGAGGGAGACCTGGTTGGGTGAGTGCGAGCTGGGTGGTCCCCCACAGCTGTCTGCTGGGCAAAAAAAACCTGGGCCACAGGCACCACACCAGCTGCACACCCACAGAACCAGAGCCCTGCCGGGGGATCCTCCCCACTTAACCCACATTATAGCAACAGACCACCAGGAGACATTCTCTACAACCTGCTCTGACTCTACCAAGCCCAGAGGATCAACAGTCCTCAAGGAGTTGTAGGTCTCTTGGCAACCTAACTTTTGGCTTGGGCTGCCTCAAAATTCAGGTCTGGCACCAGTGATTGGAGAGGGCTCTCCCAAATTCCAGGAACTGATCTGGTGAGGGGGTTATCTCTCGCCTTCCAGCGCACTGCTGCAAACACACTGAAATAGAAGAGAAGCACAGTCAAGTAAGAGCCCACCTGCCAGCCCGTACTCTAGAGCACCATCTCCTGGATTGTAGACCAAATTACATCATCAAACAAAAATCATTACCGACCTTCAACACACATCTGTGAAACCCAGTGCAGTACGGTAGACACAAGGAAGGAACCTGTGTAGAGTCCTGGCCATCTGAAACCACTCAGAAACAAAGCCAATCACCTATACACAATACAAACCAAAAACCCTGAAGGGGAAAAAATAACATAAAAACAAAATCCCCATCCAAATGACAGTAATCTCAAAAACACAAAGAAACACCAGTCCTCTCAGATGAGGAATAATCAGCACAAGAACTCCAGCAGTTCAGCAAATCAGAGCATTTCGTTACCTCAAAAAAAAATCACACTAGTTCCCTAGCAATAAATTCTCACCAGACTAAAGCGTAGTGACATGCTTTATGACAGACATGCAATTCAGAATCTGAATGGTAACAAAGCTCAATGAGATTAAAGAGAAAGTTGAAACCCAATCCAAGGAAGCCAGTATAAAAATCCAAGAGGTGAAACATGACACAGCCATTTCTAAAAAGAACCAAATTGAACTTTTGAAGCTACAAAATTCAACACAGGAGGGAGCTTCAAAGCCAGACGAGACCAAGCAGAGGAAAGGATTACAGGGCTTAAAGACCAGTCTTTTGAATCAACCCAGTCAGACAAAAATAAAGAAAAAAACAATTTAAAAATGAACAAAACATCTGAGGAATGTGTGATTTTGTAAAGACACCAATCTATGACTCACTGGCATTGCTGAGAGAGAAGGAGAGAGAGTAAGCAATTTGGAAAACATATTTGAGGATACAGTCCATGACAATTTCCGCAATCTCATTAGAGAGGCTGATGGAAAAATTCAAGAAATTCAGAGAACTTCTACAACCATCTCCAAGATACACAGCCCATCAGACTT